>CAUYTI010094526.1:0-74222 GCA_963575145.1 Galago senegalensis
GATTAGTCTCATAATAGGGGTGTGTACATTGGATACTTTTTCCTCCATTCTTGTGATACTTTGCTCAGAAGAACATTCTCCAGCTCCATCCATGTGAACATGAAGGATGTAAATTCTCCATCCTTCTTAATGGCTGCATAAGCATGTGCTTTTGAAAAATATTTTCACTGGCTATAGAATTCTAGGTTGAAAGTTTTTTCTTTTATTTGATTGAAATTATTTTTCCATTGTTTTCTGATTCGCATTATTTCTGATAAGAAGTATGCTATAGAAGATCACAGGAGCCTAGGAGTTTGAGGCTGCAGTGAACTATGATTGTGCCCCTGGACTCCAGCCTGAGTGACAGAGTGAGACCCTGTCTCAAAAACAAAACAAACAACACACAACCCCCCCGCAACAAACAAATAAAAAATCTGCCATAATACTTACCTTTGTTCCTCTGCATTTAATATCTCCCTCTCCACCACTTGAAGTTGTCCTGAAGATAACTGAAGCTCTGTTGATTTTTTGAAATAGCCTTTTGTGTTCGCTTTCATTTTGAATAGTTTCTATTTCTATCTAAATAATTGCTCTGGAGTGTCTAATTTGCTATTCATTCCATTCAGCATAATTTTTCATCCTGGACGTATTTTCTACCTATGAAAGTTTGATTGTGTCTGTTTTATAGTTTCCATATGTTCTTGAACATATTAAAATATAGTTCTAAAGATAGATTTAATGTTCTTGTCTATTAATTTTATCATCTTCATTTCTGGGTTCTATTGATTGATTTTTCTTCTCATGTATATATCTGTTGGATAATTTTGTTTTCTATAAATATTGGTGAGCTTTATTTTGTGATATGTTAAATTGCTGGTAAACAGTTCAAGTCTTTTGAGGATTGCTTTTAGTTTTGTTAGGTGGGTCAGTTCAGCTTTAAGTGTGGGACACATTTTCCCTCAACAATGAGGTCACCCTGTTGCATGCTCTACCCCATCCTTATGAATAATAAGGTTTTTTTTCCTTCTTGTTGGTGGGAGCACAAACCTTTCCCAGCATGTTTTTTTTTTAAATTTTTTTTCACTGAATATATGATATTCCTTTATTTGCTAAGTATCTGTTATTAAAATCCTTTGGAGTTGAAATTCTTTTTTTTTTTTATCAGATCATAGCTCTGTACATTGATACTGTCATGGGGTACAGTGTGCTATTATTATATACAATTTGAAAAATCTTCATTAAACTGGTTAACATAGCCTTCAGGTCATTTTCTTGGTTATTATGTTAAGACATTTATATTCTTCATTTAGAAAGATTCACATGTACCCTTAAAAGATAAACCATAGACGTGATCCCACCAGTCACCCTCCCTCCACCCATCCTCTACCTTCCCCTACCCTCCGTCTCCCCTTCCCCCATATTCTTGGGCTATAATTGGGTTATAGCTTTCCCATGAAAGTATAAATTAGTTTCATAGTAGGGCTGAGTACATTGGATACTTTTTCTTCCATTCTTGAGATACTTTGCTAAGAAGAATATTTTCCAGCTCCATCCATGTAAACATGAAGGAGAAAAAGTCTCCATCCTTCTTTAGGGCTGCATAGTATAAAAAATTATGGGGAAAGAAATAACATAACACTTATCATTTTGCCATTCCTAAGTGCACAGCTTGGCGGCACTGAGCACATTCACGGTTCTGTGTGAACTGTTGACCTGCAGAACTTTTTCATCTTCCCAAACTGGAGCTTCCTACCTGTTAAACAATAACTCCCCACTTCCGCTCCCCCCAGCCCTCAGCAGCTGCCATTCCACCTTCTGTCTTTTGAAGTTGTCCACTCCAGGTGCCTCATGTACATTGTTTGTGTTTTTGTGACCGGCTTATTTCACTTAGTGTAAAGACTTCAAAGGTCAGCCATGTTGTAGCACGTATCAGAATTCCCTTCCTTCCAGTGGCTGAGTTATTGCATTGTAAACTTACACCACATTTTGTTTATTCACTCTTCCATCAGTGGACACTGGGGTTGCTTCCACCCTTTGGCTCTGCGAGTAGCGCTGCTATGAACTCAAGTGTACGAACATCTGTTCTTGGTTCCCAGCGTGGTCTGATCTATGGGCAGCTTTCCCTCAGCTCCTTCTGCCCCAAGCCTTGGGTGGTCTATTCACTCTCACGTGTTGATCCACAGCCAGCTGAAGACTCAAGGGGGCCATGTGCACATGTCCAGGGCTGTGTTTGTGGGTTTTCTCCAATCCACTGTTCTGCTCTGCAGTCTCTAGCCACCTGGGCTTCCCCAGACTCTCCACCATGTGTCCTCTCCTAGGAAGCACTGTGAACTCCTACTGGGTCCCCTCTTCCCAGCCCAGGCCAATAAACACTCCCTGGGCCAGTGGTTCTCAGTCTTTCTAATGCCACAACCCTGTAGTACAGTTCCTGTGGGTCATGACCCATAGGTTGAGAACCGCTGCTCTAGGCCATGAGCTGGGCAGTCATAGGGCTTATCTGTTTCCCTCTCTCAGGGACCACTCCCTTGTCCTGCCTGAGAGCCAGTCTGTAAACTGTTGTTTCATGAACTCTGTCCACTTTTTAAGTTATCTCTGGTAGGAGTATAAATCCAGCCCCTTGTTACTGTGGCTTGGTCCAAAGTGAAAGTCCTCACCCTTCTCCTCATGATCCCAGGACACCGGCTCACACTTCTCCAGGGCACTGCTGACATTCTTATACCATGTTCCTTTCTCCAAGACATTCTGGCTGTCTCTGAGGCAGGCCAGTGTTGCTGCAGTAGCAATCTGGTGGCCTCTGTTATGCCCTCTGTCCTGCCTTCATTTGGGGTCAGGACTCTGCTCAGCTCATGAGGTGCCTTGCACCTCATGTTGGACTCTCCTGGGGGCTCAGATGGACCACCTGGCTCAGAGGTAGGATGTGCTCTCCCTGCCATGGCCAAGTTGGAGAATACGTGGCATGCTATGTACATCCGCAACCTCCCTGAGGGTGTGGGGTCGGTGGAAGTACCATGTGGGGAAGGCCGGCTCTGCAGGTGGTTCCTTGGTGGTGTATAAGTGGTGAGCTAGCTCTGTCCCTTCTGAAGGGACTCTCCAGGCCTCTGCCCCTCACCTCTTCCCCCACCAGCCTTCCTTTAGTTCCAGGTCAATTCTTGCCCAAATGCCCCTCCTGACTAAATAGCGTCCTAGGAAGACACACAGTACAAGGGCCACAGCAACACTCGTGGCCAAAGCAGCGCCAGGTAGTGCAGTTTGCAAAGTGTGGTCGCTTTAGATTTAACTCTTTCTTGTTTGATAATGTATTCACATAAAGGTTTAATTTTCCTCTGAGAACCACTTTGGTCTCAGACCACACCTGGGGCATGTAGTGTTCGCCTGCTTTCTTTGTGACTTCCCTTGGGTTTCTTCCAGGAGATATTCAGAAGTAGATTTTTACTTTTATCAACAAACTAAACAAATAATTACATTAAAATGAAACTTAATACATATATAATTTTAAAAGTTAAACAATGATAAGGCTTGTTAAGAAAGCAAAGCCTGCTGCCTTGCCTACTCCCACCCACATCCTTCAGCAGATTCTCCTGGTGACTGCTCTCTTCCAGACAGCCTGCTTTTCCTGCAAGTTTTGCTTTCCAGTTTTATGTTCTCTCTAGAGATCTACTGTGGAAGCTGAGGGTGGTATATATCTCCACCATTTTCCCTCCCTACTGCCTTCCTATGCTTCTGATAGTTTGGTTTTACTTTTGATGAAATGAACATTCAGTTTACATGAGTGCTGTGATCTATGTACAGAGAATTCACAGTGGAGCCTCATGGCACACTGATCACGCTTCTTTGCTGGTATGGCTTTAGACATTAAAAAAAAATTGTCTCATTTTAAAACATGCATAGTTCCTTTCTTCCTGCTTCCCCTGCATGTTTTGTGATATGGGACAGAGCCCCGGATCCGCCAGCATCTCCTGAGGATCCCCAAACTGCCCCCCGATGGAAGAGGATTAGGAGCTGGAGAGAAAGTATCTGGATGGAAGACCTCGGGGGCTGGAGGTGAGAGGAAGACAGACCTGGAAATGGCCCAGGAATGCAGCTGGAACAGACAGACACTGTGTGACATTTGCATTGCATGATCAGAACCAGACCCTTGGGAATTCTCTGCGTTATTGGTCACAAAGAACCCAGAGGTGGAATTTTGTGGTAAAACTACAACCCATCCTTCAGAGAGCAAAGTTAATTTATACATTCAGACTTGTGGTGCTCGTCCAGCTAGCAAGTCATTTCAGAGAGGCCTGAATGAGCTCCTGAATGTTGGCCAGCAAGTGCTTGACAAGTTTGAGGCCAGCGTGAAGGCTATGCGGATCAAAAATCAAACAAAAATGAATCCATCTTCCAGTTCTCCATGCAGTACACAGAGGCCTGTCCTCTCTGGGCCATTCTCTTTGTGATCATTCAGAAGCCAGAATTAGAAGTTCGTGATCACAACACGCTCTGTCTTTCAGAAAGGCAAGGCTCTGGTTACTGATCCATCACAGCTATTGGGATCCTGCAAGAACCTGTGTGTTCTTCTAATAAATCCCCTCTTTTATTAAAAATAATAAAATAAAATGTGCATAGTTCTTTTATGCATTGCAAATAATTTTCATGCTCTTTGATGGAAATTTAAATCTCATGCTCCAATTCTGATCCTTCAAAACCACAACTCAGCTGACACCCTTGAACCTCTATTCACCACCAGCCTGAGATGCCTTTTATCTCCTTTGTGGGTTAGATTTGGTTTCCTTCAATCCCTGTCCTGTTTTTCCTTGGTTTAGTTCCTTTTTGGGGGGGAGCCCATCTTTCAAGAACTTCAAGAAAAAGAAAAGACAAAGGCCAAACCTTTTGTTTTTACTTTCAAGCCCAGTTGCTGGTTTAGTTGGGTAAAGACCCTGGATAGGGAATCATGCTCTATGCCTTTCAGCTTCTGCGATTACTTCAGAGAAGTCAAAGGCAGTATACTTCTGACCCTTTGCACAGAATGCCTCCTTCCTCTCCCCTCATCCTCCAGAATCTTTTGTTGTCTTCTGTTTGTCCCTGGTATTGTTTGAAATTTCCTGAAGATGTTGGTCCCCCTCCCTGTTGTGCAAGGCGCTGGTGATCTCACATGCTGGCCTGGCCCAGAGTCCTGTCTCTGTGTTCTCCCCTCACTTGTGTTTTCATGCCCTCTTTCCCTGGCATGCTTGTCCCTCAGACATTTGACTCAGACTCTAATCCTGTAACCTTTTTTCCTCCCTTCTTACTGTCTCTTCCCCATGTGCCTTTACTCTCTAGGAGATTACTTTGACGTAGTTGTTTCACCCTTCTCTTGAATTTTGATTCTGTTGTCACTTTTTTTTTTAGAGACAGAGTCTCACTTTGTCACCCTCGATGACACAGCAACCTCCAACTCTTGGGCTTAGGTGATTCTCTTGCCTCAGCCTCCCGAGTAGCTGGGACCACAGGAGCCTGCCACAATGCCCGGCTATTTTTTTGTTGCAGTTTGGCTGGAGCTGGGTTTGAACCTGCCACCCTCGGTATTTGGGGCCAGCGCCTTACGCACTGAGCCACAGGCGCTGCCCTCTCTGTTGTCACATGTTTATTTTCCAAGTGTTTTCTTGTTTTCTCCATTGCATCATGGAACTGAATACCTCCATTCTCTGAGGAAACTCTACTGCTATGCCCAGGATGAGTTGCAGGCATGGTATGTCCTGTGGGGTCATGGGGATGACAGCTTGCTCAGCACCTACATTTCCACTCATTCTGTACCCACCTCGTGCTGTACTCATTCTCTGTGGGGCACGCCAGTGCTGTACACTCTGTGTAAGCTGTTATTTCTCTCCCCTCCCCCAACACACACACACACACACACACAGAGTGTGTGCATGAGGCCACTTTCATGCTCAGCTCTGGCCCCTGGGCATCCAGAGCTGAGCTGGACTCTACCTTTACCCTGGAGAAGCTCTGGAGAGGCAGGGGAGGCTGGGAGGGGCTCCCTCCAAGGGCTCTTCAGGAAGCAGCAGGGCCATTTCTGACATGGGGACAGCTGTCCAGGTGATGCAGCTATGCTGAGAGGTTTCCCAGGTTCTCCAAATGCACCCTCAGGCAAGCCCTCAGCAGAGCTCCCACACCACGTGTCCTCCTGCCCTGCCTTGGCCCTCTGCCCTGTCACTGCCTGTCCTCAAGCCAGAGGTAGAGCCCAGTCTGTGAGGGCTGAAGGAGAGGCAGCAGGAATGGGAGGGGAGAAGGCAGTCAGGGACATGGGGAGGGTTCACACAGGGAAGTGCATGGAGAGGATGCTAGTGAGGTCACAAGGCCGGCAGGACCTCTGGTCATGCAGGCAGGAACCCTGGAGTCCATGTCCTGGTGCACCCTTCACTCTTTCTGGGCTTTAAGGTGCGTACAGACCCCCCCTTAGGGCCTGTTTCCCTATCTGAATAACAGGGAAACTGGACCAAGTGCTCTGTTAAATAGTCTGCCTCTGGCCACAGACTGTGGCTAACATGTGCCATCTGCTGGCCACAAGTGGCAGTGTTCCCATTTCAGACATGGCTGGCAGGGCAGAGACCCAGGGGACTGCCAGGGCTTGGGTGTCAGGGACTTGGAGAGACATCCAGGCAGCCAGACCCTGCAGGAGAAGGGAGAAGGGAGCTGAGTGCAGAAAGAGGAGCCCTGGCTGTGGCCATGCAGGCTGGGCTGCATGGCCAGGACCCCCATGGCAGTGAGGAGGCTGGTAGCCACCTAGTGTCGTTCACATTTCCTCCCAGGAATGAGAAGGTGCCTGTGGGAAGGAGTGGGTTGGGTAAGCATTCTCAGGCTGGAACAGCCAGGTGCCACACACTGGCTTTCGGGTCAGATGGGGCCAATGTAGCTGACTTGGGCTGGGCTGGCACTGCAGCCTTGGGTGAGGCCGAAGGGAGAAGGCAGTCTGGGCAGTGAGGAGGCCAGAGCAGAGAGATCCAGGTTCAGGCAAAGCTGAGGAGGGCAGGAGGCCCTCTGTAGTTGGAGGCCAGCACGGAGGCAGGCCTGGGACTCTTGCATTTCTCTATTTCTTCAACAAGTATAAACATGTCTCTATTCTGCTCCAGGGCCTGGGGAAATCACCAAATTTCCTGCCCTTATGGAGCTGATGCCTGAATGGGGATGACAGACAATAAGATGAAAGAAAAGTTCAAGGAAGCTGGTGGTCAGCACCAAGGAGGACACAAAGCAACAGGAGGGCTGGAGTGGCAGCTGAGGTGGGGAGGGCATTTCAGAAAAGACCTGAGAACTGAGGGTGATGGAAGTCTGGGGAAGAGCCTCCCCACTGCAGGAACAGTGAGGCCTGCTGGGTGGGGCTTGGGAACAGAGAGGCCTGCTGGGTGGATGGGTTGCATGAAGGGCCACTCCAGGGTGATGGAGCAAATGAGTGACAAAGAACGGATGACCCAGAGAGCCCTCATCTGTCCACTCTTCAACCAGTCCCCACCTTGCCTCCCCAGCAGGAACCTCCCCCCCCCCGGTGCTGGCCATGGTGCTGAAGCCCCAGAGAGCAGTGAGGCCAGCTGAGAATGGGGGATTGGGCGTGGAAGAGGGCCAGAGAGGACAGGAGGGGGTGGAGGGGCCCATCCAGTGACCAGCGACTGTCCTCATTTTACATGGCTGGTGGCTTGACTGTGCACACTCCCTCTCTGCTTGACAAACCCTGAGCATGGTCCCCAGCATGATGGCACTGGGCCCCTGTGGCCCACGCAGAGCTGACCCATCTCAGCTCTTGCTCCTGCTTCTCACCCACAGGGAGCTCCCAGGTGCCCCTCTTCAGCTGCACTCTTGAGTCAGGCCCCGGGGCTGAAGGGATGAAGGGGCAGGAGACACCAGGGTTAGGGACATAGTCTCCCCATCCAGACCATCTGGGACAAATTCTGGCAAGTGACTTCACCACTCCATGCCCCAGTAACACTCTCTGGTAGCATTGCTGTGAGGACTAAATGAAGGAGTGCTGGTCCACAGTGGAGGCCCAGGTGGCTGAGCCCTGCTGATGGCCTCTTCCTGAGCACTTGGAGAACTGGCCCAACACCCCCCACCCCAAAGGCCTGCCCTCAGGGTTGTAGGGGAGGATGGACCCTACCAGGCAGGAGGCCCAGCCTGCCCAGCCCTGAGCCCAGACAGTGTCCCTGGTGGACTGTCATCCCTGGATGCCCTCCTGAGACACTGTCCCTCCCTACTCCTGGCCTCCAGGAAGGCTGGGTGAGCTTCCTGGGCTTGGGGGAAGAGACAGAGGGTCCCAAGGCCCCTCTTAAGATTGGAGGGTGAGTTTCTTCCCATCCCCTACACTCCTGGAGGGGATGAGGGTCTGTACAATGTTGAGTGTGTGGTCCTAGGGCCACCGTGGGCCTTTTAGTGCCAGCTTCTTAGGCCTGTAACCTTTCTGCATCTCCTTATTATATGCAGCACTCTGCAGACTGAAGTGGGAGGATCCCTTGAGCTCATGAGTTTGAGACCAGCCTGAGCAAGAGCGAGACTCCGTCTCTACTAAACATAGAAAATCTAGCTATGTGTTGGGGTGGGCACCTGTAGTCTCAGCTATTCAGGAGGCTGAGATAAGAGAATTGCTTGAACCCAGGAGTTGGAAGTTGCAGTGAGCTACGATGACATCACTATATTGTAGTTAGGGTGACAGAGTGAGATCCTATCTTAAAAAAAAAATTTAAAAAAATGCTACAAGGAATTGTAAAAAAAAAAACCCATATAAGTTAAAACCACCCAAAACAGCATAAAATGGAAGTGAAAGCCTCTCGCTGCCCTCTCCTGTTTCTTGAGTCCTCAGGAAAGGTCCAGGCCTACATGAGCCTAAATCTGCTCTAAAAATACAAAAGTGGTCATGCTGTTCTAGTCTAGGCCAGCCGGCTACCCATCTGTGTTATCATTCCAAGAGCCCTGGTGTTTTTGCCTGCCCTGTCCACTGTCACAAAGGATGAAGTTTCAGGATTGGCCATTCCCTCCCAGTCCAGCATTCCCCAGCTACAGATATCTCTGCCAGATGCTCGCTGTCCTGCATGCACCGGGGCAGCAGTGTGGCTGGGGGTGTGTGCACCGGGGCAGCCGTGTGGCTGGGGGTGTCTGCACCAGGGCAGCAGTGTGGCTGGCTGAGAGGATGTGGCCCCTGGTTTGAAAGGCTGGGTGGGGCCTGAATTTAGGAGGGCTAATCTGGTGCCTCTCATACATCACAGATGGAGATGGGGTGGGGGACTCCTTCGCACCACCAGCAGGCTGAGGAGGGTGGTGGTATGGAGCGCTCCTCAAAGGGATCTGATGGCCCCAGCGTGTCCTTCTGCTTCCCTGACAGATTGTCACTCGTGTGGGTTGGACTGGAAGCTGAGCCCTGCGATTAAACCCATCAGAGAGTCTGTTCTCAATGGCAGGTTTTTTCTGTTTTGCTCCCTTGGTCTAGATTTCCCCTGGGACAGCTCTGATGGGCCGCTGCGTGCCTGGTAAATTAAATGTTAAAAAAATACCCACAATGACTTTAATCAATCCACTGAGATGGCGGATGGCCTCCTCCCAGAAGCCCTTGGTCCACTGGAGGGAGCCTCCCCCACCCTCAAGGCTTAGGGGCCTGGAAGAAACCGAATGTGGGGAGAGGAGGGCAGGACAGTCCTCCCCAGGCCTGGTGAGAAGGGGGGAGGTCCCCAGAGTGTCTTCCCAGAGAAGACTCTGCCCCCTCTTCATAACACGTCCTGATCCGAGGTCAGGGAGGCTGAGGGGGAGGGAGGTGGACAGCCCTGTCCAAGATAGATAGTGTTTATGAGTCTGTGGAGACAAATGAATGAAAGCCTGAGCTCTCCTGGCTAGGACCTGGTAAGCAGAAGGCTCTTCCTGTCCATGGTGGAGTTGAGGGGCAGGACAGTCCATGTTCCTTCCCAGGGGAGGTTAGAGAAACGCACAGAGGGGGCACAGAGGACACCTCAGCCAGCTCCTTGGGTGCTCACGGTCCTCCAGGGAGGCTCATTCCGCCATTGCCCTCTCCACTTCCTGGTGCTGCCCAAGGCTCATCACGTCCCTGGCAGCGTGGGAAACACCTTCTAACTCTCAAAGGCCTTCCTGGGTCTCTGATTTAGGCGACTCTCTCTCTCTCTGCTTCCTCCTTCCCCCAGCCAGGCGTCCCACCGCCTGCACTAGAAGCAGGCGGGATCTTGGCTTGACATTGTGTCCTGGCAGAGCCCTCTCCCTCTCTCCCCTGCCCCTGCACCTAACCCATTCTGGACCCGACCTTGGGTTCTGGTCATGCTCAGAGGCCAGCAGGAATCCTTCATCCTGCAGGAATCAGGGAACTGCTGGAAGTATGGGGATCAGGAGTAGGGTAGGCAAGTGGCATCCGCAGAACCGAGGCCCTGAAGTGAAGGCACAGATACTGCAGGTCTCACTGCACGCCCTCTTGGCGGTTTATAGGCCAAGGTGGGGACATCGGATTAGGGGTATTCAGAAGAGCCTCCCTGGATACAAAGCGGCCCTGGAACTTGGGCGGGTTGGAGAGTACAGGCCACTGGGTTCTCTAAGCGTCTCCATGAACAGAGACTCCGAGGTTGGGGTCCCCAGGACAGACTGGAGGGGCAAGAAGCTGCGATTTTGGCCCTGCCGGCAGAGGTTTCGAAGAGCCCCGCTGCCCTCTCCCTGCGCTCCCCTGCCAGAATACTCGGCAGGAGGCGCCAACGTCTGGGGACACGCGAGGAAGGTGCATGCGGACCGAGACCCTACTATGGACCCCAATCCTCTCGCCCACAGCGAGCGGGGCCGCGGCCCCCTTCCACTTCCAGTGGCGCGTCTGGGTGTCTGGCTAGCCGCGCGGGCGGAGGGGGCGCTGTCGGTGCAGGCGGGCGGGGCCGGAGCGCGGGGGCGCGCGGCGCGGAGCGAGCGCATGGCCGGGGGAGCCGGCCGCCGAGGACTGGGGGCCTGGCAGGCGGTCCTGCACCGTGCGGGGCGCGGCGGCGGCGGGCACGCGGCCAGGGAGCGCGCAAGCGGGGCGGCGACGGCGGCAGGAGGCTCTCGGGGCAGGTCCCCGCGCTCCGCTCTTCCATGGCGCTGCCCCGGCCGCCCGAGCCGCCCCGCGGCGCACCCCGCAAGACTCCTAGCCTGCTGGAGATGGGGGCGCTCTACCTGGACTCCGAGATCATCCTGGGCTTCACCAGCCACCTCCTGCGGCGGCGAGGAAAGGTGAGGGCTGGCGGAGCCGGGCTGGCGGCGGAGGCGCTGTCCCGCGACTTTGCGGGTGCGGTTCTCGCGGCTCAGGGTACCGAGCTAGGAAGCCGGCAGCAGGTCCTGAGCCGAGTCCCGCAGTCCAGGCCAGGGACTCGCTGCATCACTTTCCTCCATTAGTGCTGGCCCAACTCACAGACCGCTGCGTGAGAACGCAGCGCTGGGACTCCGGGTCCCACCTTGAGCCTTGCTCGGATGGGAGGGTGAGGGAGGGTTCAGGCATCTCTTGGCTGATCTAGATCCCCTGAGGTGACTACAGCTCCTTCGTGTACCTCTGAGTTCTGCCGGGTTGTGTCTTGGTCCCTTTGGGGGACCCGGGTGTAGGGTGTGAACTCGTGCTTCCCGAAGCGCCACAGCGGTGGGGGAACGGAGTTGCGGGTGTGGTTGGCCATCGGCGCAGGTTCAGGCTCCTGGCGGCTGCGTGTTTCTGGGGGTGCGTGTAGGGGGACATAGAGGGTGTGTGTCCCAGAGCAGTTGAGCAGCGGAGGGCAGTGCTGTCTGCTGGCAATTCGGGTGGATGGGGGTGGTGTTCGGGGGTATCCACACCTAGATGTGTTTTCTTTCACGAGGCTGCGCGCGATGACATGGGGAGGGGAAGGGCTTCTGCACCCTGGGATGGGTAGAAGGGGGCTGGAGGCTTTGGGATTGCAGAGTGAAAGTGGGGAACCCTTGCTGACTTTATTTCTCACCCTCCTCCACATTTTCGAACCCTTCAGGTCATAAACGACCTGGAAAACTAATAAGAAACCATCCACCCCACTTTCTTGGGGAGTGCGTATGGGCAGGGAGGGCTGTCCAAGCAAAACGGGGGGCGGGTAAAGCATAAAGAGTCTCTTCCATCGCTCGCGTCTGTGCCAAGGTATTATGGTACGTGTAGGGAGCCAGCGGGCCCCTGCCCTGGCTGGGCGACTCCAGGCCTCCGGGGGTGCTTTGGCTCTGGGACGCTCTGCAACGGGTTTCTCCTGAGTCTCGGAGCCCTGTGTGCGCGGCGGCCTACAGGGGGCGCTGGCGTCACGGTGAGGCGGCCGCCGCGCCCAAGGAGCTTGACCCGAGGTTCGGGCTGACCCGGAGCGCGGCCCTGGAGCCGCCTGCGGCCCCGTGCTGCGGCGACATTTGGGGCCCGGCTGGGGCGGGAGCAACTGGTCGCCGGGGAAGAGGGGCGACCTCCCAGTCGGAGACAAACAGGCAATTAATTCCAGAGCTAAGTTCCCATCTGCTAGGCCTGCTGACAACAGGTCCCGCGCACACTCGCAGGGCCAGCCGCACCAAGTCCTACAGCTTCCCGGAGGCACGGCGCGCCTACCCACTTTCGGGAACACGCGCGGCTGCAAAGACAGGTGCCATTCTCAGACACGCCAAGACACAGATACACCATACAGGCACTGCGCGTCCCGAGGCGCAGACCTCAGCCACACTCACCCACGAGCGACAGTTAGACCCAAAGTGTGGTCAGAGAAGCACAGTGCGCTGGATTTACTGGCCAAAGTGACTAGGAGTCTGGGGGCCGGGGTCCAGCCTCTTTCTCGTCCCATCTTTTTGTGTAACTTGGCTAAGACCTTTCCCTCTGCTGCCTCAGTTTTCCCGCCTGTAAAGTGAAGAGGGGGACGTTCTTTCCCTGGAGACTCTCAAACCCAGAGTCCCAGCAGAGGAGGAGGAGGCGCATGCGCGCGCTAACTTGGGTCTCCCCGCGGCCTCCTGAGTCCCTCCTCAGAGCAGAGACTCACCGAACAGGTTGGGGTCCTTGGAATGGGCGGGGCGGCACGGAAAGCAGGGCCTCCCAGCCCCATCACCGCTGGGCACTAGGCCAGGGCGGGGCGGCCCTCTTGGCCGTGGTCCCTCACCGCCCACTCCGGAGCCCCGCCCCCTCCCCGCCTCGACCCCGCCCCTCCCCCCGTACTCTCCTCTGGAGCGCGCTCGCCGCGGCCACCGCGAGCTCTCCGCCACTCACAGGCGCCACGAACTTCCGAGCGGCGAGCCGGGCCATGGGGGCGCCCCTGGGCCGGATCACGTAGCCGCGGCGCCCAGGAGAGCCAGCGCAGTCCCGGAGCGCGCACCAGACCCTTCCTGCGTCCGGGCCATGGGCGGCCGCGGCACCCCTCTGTGTGCAGCGCAGCCCGCGGTACGCGTGGCGGGGCCTGGAGAGGGATGTGGGCGGCGTGGGCCCGGCGGGCACTCCCCAGGACAGAACTCGGGACACGAAGATACTCGAAGGGTGCGCGGGGCGCCTGGTTGCCGGGCCTTGAGCAGAGCAAGGCTGGGTATCGGGCCTTCTGCGGCCGGGGGTGGGGGTTGGGGGAACCTGCGCTTGGGACCTCCAGTGGTGGAGTGATGAGGCGATCACCAGGTTCGCTCCCAGTGCTCTTTCTTAACTTTGGTGAGAGCTTCACTCTGGGGCTTGGTGCGCCGAGGTCTGTAGTCTCGAGGCGGCCTGGGCTCACTGTCCCCTTCTGCCTCACTCCCCGCAGGTGGCCGAAGGCAGCCTGGCCCACGATCAGCTGCCGCTGTTGGAGGTGCCCCCCATCAAGAGGCTGCCCGCCGGGCCCGACCAGGACCCATGTGGCAGCCGCCCTGCGCCCGAGGGCGCTGGCGCTGGCTCAGAGCAAGGCCACTCCGCCGCTGGAAGCGGATGGTGCCGCCACTGCCACACGAAGCTCGTGGAGCTCAAGCGACAGGCGTGGAAGCTGGTCAGCGGGCCTGGGACTCCCCTCCGAGTAAGTGACTCTTTCTCAGATTAGGCCCTCCAGCCAGGGTAAGGCTGGAACTTGGGAGACCTCAGGGCTTATCAGGAGGCAGGGTTCCACTCCTGCCCTGCTGTGGACCTCAGTTTCTCTGTCTGTGACACAATGTGTGAGACTTGGGGCAGCTCACGCTATGGGGTTCTGAGGATGGTGAGGCTGGGATGGCTGGTGTTTCTTCCCTGGTGCAGAGGTCCCACAGCTGGAGGTACACATCTGTGTTTGGGAGGTGGAAGGGGAGAGTGGCATGGTAGGGACTCCACCCAGGGTGGAGCAGCTCCTGCCCTGCCTGCAGCGAGAGGTTATGTGGTGTGTTGCCACCCTTGGGGCACCTGGGCTCCCAGCCAGGTGTCTGGAAATGGCACACCTGGAGCGGAAGGACATGAGGGTGGCTGCCCACCAGCAGCTGGGTGGAGGAGTATTTTTCCTTGCCCCTCTGCCATCATTGGTAAGAGCTATTGTCCCACACATCCTGGGACCCCCATGGGCAGTGGCCATATATCTAGGAGCTGAGTTGCTGGGCCACTGACTCCCTAAGTCCCACCACAGCTGGCAAGTGCCAGGGAGAGACCTCTACTGTGGCCAAGGGTGGGGGTTGGGGGAACCTGTGCTCGGGACCTCCAGTGATGAGGGGATGAAGGAGAGGCCTCTACTGTGTTTTTGAGCCAGTGGGCTTGCCCTGGTCTTGGAAAGAGCAGGGACCATTGTTTCAGGGAACAATGTGCCCTGGAAGTTTGCAAGGCTGGGGAGGTGGGGGGTCTCCAGAGGAAGCCCAGCCACCTGACCTAAGTCTTTCTTAGAGTTTCTGGGAAGTCTAGGGTCCCACCAAATCTAAATATACTCCTCCAGGGAGGGCTGTGTGGGTCAGGGGTGGGGTGAGACCCTGGGTTCCCTGTCTGGCAGGGTGTGAGTCTGGTCTCTCACTCAGGCACCATTCCTAGGCCCTGGGCAGTCTTTCTTGATGGCCTGGGAGGGTACCTGTGGGCCTGTCCAGGGGTGGGGCTGGCCTCCTGGCAGTTACTGCCTGGCATCCTGTAGTCCTTGCCAAGCTCTGCCCAGACAGCCTGTATCTAGTTTGAGGGTTCCCAGGAGAGGATGACTTGGGCAGGACACCTGAGGGCCATCTTGTTATCCCATTACAGGCAACAGCTCAGAGGCAGGAGGGGTGTTTGTGACTGAGTTGGCCTGCCCACCTTGGAGGGGCCCTTGCCCAGTGATGCTGCCCGGCCTCCAGGCTGCAGTCGTAGCCTGGACCAGCTTAGGGCATGAGGCTGGCTAGTGGGGGAGGGCTGGTCCCAGTAGAGAGAGCTGTGGGCCATACAGTCCCTGGTGGATTCGAGGCTTCTCATCCAGGATGGTCTCAGTGGCCTCTTCTGTAGATGGCCCATCAGGGAAGCCCCCAACCACCCATCTCTGGCCTCTGTTGAGTTTGATCTTTGATATTGGGTCTTCCCTGCTAGTGCCGGGTGGGGGCTCACCCCTTCCCTGGCTAGTCATATGCCTAATAGCCTGGGGCTGTGGGCCAAGGCTATGTTCTGCTTGGATGCTTCCTCTCCTTCTGTCTTCCCCTTTGTCAGATGTGGGTGGCCATTCTGAGGGTGCTGTGCGTGAGGGAGGGAAGGCCCTGTGGTCCATTGTTTCTGCAGAGAGGATGGAAAGCCACAGGGCATGGGGGCTGCCCCTGAGTGCCTGGGACCTTGCTGGATGCCATTGTCCTCTTCCCAGGACCCGGGCTGCAGCCCTTGCCTGAAAGCTTCCTTCAGGGAAGGGAGGAGGGGGCAGCTGAGAGGGCCCATGCCACTGCCTGGCTTTCGGGTAGGCCGGAGAAAGCTGTGGTGGCCCAGGAGCGTTGTGTGTCACTGGCTGTGGGTGAGCTCCCAGCAGGTGTACCTGGGATTCCTGTCCAAGGGCTCTGGGCTCTGCTCTCTAAGTCCAGTTAATGCTGGGATTTTAGATTTGCTGTCTGTTTCTTATATTTTATCACGGGGAGCTGAGCTTTCTGGAGGACAGTGCTTTACAGTTTACAGAGGACTTTACCTGCATCTGCCTGGCTCTTGCCTGGATCTTTGGAGGACCAGAGAAGGGGGATGGCTTGTTGGGCTCCTGAAGCTGAGTAGGCCCTGCCTGGCTATTAGAGGCCCTGGCCTCAAGGCCCCCTACCTGTCTTAGCTTGGAAGGTGTAGGGCCAGTTTGTGGAGTTCCCTTGAACTTGTTGCTCCTTAAGCCAGCCACACTCTGGCCCCAGGGTCCCTGCCAGGGCTTGTCCCCAGCTGGCCCTTTGCCTTCTGAGCCAGCAGCCAGCTCCCACTGTGGGGCCTTGGGGAGGCTCCCTGGGAGCTCTTGGCCTCTGTTTGCTCCTCTGTAACATTCAACTAACTGTGTAGCCATTTTCCAAGTATATGGATAGTGCCAGGATGGGGTGCACTGGCACACCTCAGCTGCTGCTGCTGCTGATGGAGTTGAGTGCCGGTGTGCTAGGGTACCCCTGGGGTACTGGACTAGCAATCAGAGCCCCATTGGCTACCATGTGTACTTGTCTTCCTGAACCTGCTTCAGTTTCCTTGATGGGGCAGTGAGGGGAGACCATGGTCCCCCATTCAGGGACCCCATCCCTGTGCCCTCTACCCCTTTCTGAGTCTGAGCATCCCATCTGGGGGTGTAGGGGAGGGATGTTCTCTTCCTTCCAGGTTAGGGCCCTGAGGATTGTCTTTCCTGATCTGAGAAAGACCCCCTAACTCTAACCCTAGGTATTTGGGCCTGAGTGCAGAGGGGAACCCCAAGGTTAGGGCCTCTGGGCCATGGGCCCTTTGCCCCACACTATGCCCCTCACACCATGCCCCCTCTTTGCTCTCACAACGTCCCTATACCTCATCTTCCTGGTGACTCTTCAGGACTCTATGTGACCTGGAGTCACGCCCTGTGGACTGGCCTCCTCATCCCCAGACTCAGCTCCCCAGGCAGGAGGCCCTGCAGCTTCCCTGCTCTGGCCCCTGTGTCCCCTTCCCAGGTGCCCTGGCTTTGTATTGTCCCTGGGTGGGCTCACAGCCCAGCAGGACAGTCAGGCTCTTCATCTTTCTGCCATACTTGAGGCCCCCACATCCCTCCTTGCCCTGTGTCCTCCCACCGTGATGGACTGGTTATGAGTTCCAGCAGACCTCCTTCTTTACCCCCTGCCCCAGGCCAGAGTGTTGCTCCTGGGCAGCAGCTGTGCCAGGTCAGCCATGGGGTCCAGGTCACCTGGAAATGTTTGTTGAATGTGAGTGACCAGTCTGTCCTTCCATGCTCCACTGGCTGGGGATTACCCCAAGAACTGCTGGACTCCCTGCTCCCCAAAGTGACAGCCCCCATGGAAAAAAGACACCTCCCCATCCCCACAAAGAACCTTTCTCTGCTGCAAGGCAGGGTACAACCCTGCTTGGGGATCCATTCCAGCTGCCGCCCGGATGCATCACATGGAGGCGATGACTCCTCTAGAGACCCTGTGACTCCGAGTGTTGATATCGAGGCTGAATTGACTGTTGCCCCTGCAGGGAAAGTGGTCTACTCCCATTGAACTCTTGCAGATTCTGTGCTCATGCAGGCTGAGCTCACCCCCGCTGCCTCCTAAGAGCTCCCGGACCACTCCTGGCTGCCCCTGTTTACCTGTGGGGTGCCAGTCCAAGCAGCGGGCCTGGCCCATGAGGCTTTGGCTCTGGCTCTTATCCTTGTGCACAGCTCAGGATGCTGTACCCTGGCTTGGCTCCCCCATATGCAGGGAGCTGGCTATCATAGGTTGGGAGCTTGGAGGCCCCTGCCTTTCTCCATGGCCAGGTAAGCACCTGTTTTTCCTAGGAGGCTGCTCATGGGTGCATCTGTGTTTGACAGGGGTGTGGGTGGGGATGCTATCTGTTTAGCTCTGATTACATCAAAATTTTGGGGTCCTGGTCTATCGCCTTCGAATTGACTATGTTCCTGGGAGGGTGGGGGCTCGGCCTGACTCATCTGATGGTGGAAATTTGCCACTTGGTTTCAGAGTCCCTAGACCTCCAGATTCAGGGATGCCACTCCCCATGCTTTTTGGAGCCTGGCTTGGGCTCCCCTAAGGCCACTTCCATGTCAGGGCAGTGTGTCTGCTGTGGGGTTCTGCATTCCCAGGTGACTCCAGGTGTGAGTAGGCTTTGGTGGTAGCCAGGGGTGTGTGCAAGGGATGGCTGGCTAGCCTCCCTACTGGCAAGGCACAACATGACTCAGCTTGGAAGGGTTGTTCTGCAGTAGAGTCTGGGTCCCAAGGCTCCCAGGTCATGCCCAGCCTCACTGTCTAGCCCTGAGACCTGGCCAGCTCCCTTCTCTCCTGGGAATCTCTTGTGGCTCAGCATGGGATGGGGTGGGGGCCTATCCTGTGCCTGTCTCATCTTCTTTTGCTGGTCTGGGGTTTCAGAGATGAGGGTGGGCAGTTGAGGGGGATTTGAGCTTGAGGGGTGGGAACCAGTGCCCTCTGACTGTCTGCCAGGAGCAGAGATGGAGCACAGGCAACAGGCTGGGCACCAGCTTTGTGTCTTAGGGGAGGGGGCTTGCTGCAGGGAAGTCTGGCTATGAGCTGACTGGCTCATGGGCTGGGGTGGTTGCTGGCCTCACTGCCTCTGTGCTGAGAGGTGGAAGATGAGGAAGGAGGGGGACTGCAGGTCACCCCCAAACCTCACGTTGCTCAGAGTCTTCCTGAGGGGTTTGTGGTAGTTTGGGGTGGGTTAAGGGAATGGGTCCCTCCAGTGTCTTGGGAGAATCTCCTTTCTGGGAGCCAGAAGAGCCAGTTCTTGCCTTGAATAGTGAAGAAAACTCTAGTCCACAAACCTAGGCCTGCTAGAAAGCTCACAGCAAATCTATTCAGCTCTGGACTTTTCTTATGTCATATGGGAACTGATCATCCTTATCTGTTCTAACTGTGACTATCTCTAGTTGATTTATGTGTAGCCAGCACACAATCTTTGCACGAGTCAGTGCTGGCTGTGAGTAAATGAATAGAATAAAAACAGATGCATTGTGCTGTTAGTGTGTCTGGCCTCAGTCTGCTCACCTGGTGGTTGCAGGTTCTGGGTGGGCGGTCTAGTCTCTGGGAGGCCCAGGGCCAAAGAATGGCCACTTCCTTGTTGTCTGCCTTTCAGCTCTGAGCCCAGAGTGCTCCTTCCCACTGTGCCTCACATGACTGTCCTGGGCAGGAGCCAGTGGCTCCCACCACCTCCTATGGCCTGGTCACTCCTTTGCAGGCCTCAGTTTCCCCCCTGTGAACAGGGTCCTTGGGCCAAGTTGTCACTCTCACTTGTCCTCTGTCCTGGGGTTAAGGGTGCTTTCACCACCACGTCCCATCATGGTTTCATAGATGGACACACTGTGCCCACCTTGGTCTCTGCAGGGTGTCTTTCAGGAGGGGCCTATGGGGCTGGGGTGGCCCAAGGCTGTCTTCAGGGCTCCCTGCTCCTGTGCCTCTGGTAACATACCCTGCTGTGGCTGTGGGGGCAGGGGCAAGGCTGACGGATGTATGGGTCTGCACAGCCCAGCATCTGGCCACCCTGTGCCTGCTGTGTCTGGCCTTGCACGGATGCCCTCATACCCCTCGTGTGTTAACCCCTGACTCTGTGTGACAGATGCTAGCCCAAGCTGCAGCCTCTGTCTCTGGGTGGAGCATGTGGTGCTGGTTCTTGCCCAGTGCTCTGCTCCAGGGCCTCCCTAAGTGTCCTGTACCTGTCCTCCCTCACTACCTGACAGGGCCATGGCCTCTGCTGCCTCCCCTGGGAGTCCCCTGGATTCCCTGCACCTGCCACAGACCTGGCCTGTGCAATCCTGAGGGCTGGTCCTGGAGCCATCCTGGCTTAGCTGTTTGCCCAGCCATGAGGTCCCTCCTGCTCCTGTCCTGGGGCCTGTCCTATGCCCCATACTTGCCTCCAGCTGGGCAACCTGGCTCTAAGCTTTCTTTTTCTGGAGGTCTTCTCTTCCAACTTTTCCTCCAGAGGTGAGGCTGGGGCTTCCCATTGGCTTAAAGGCTACCTAACAGGGTGCCAACTAGGAGGTGGCAGGGGGCGAGGCTCAGGTGTGTCACTGGGTCTAAACTCAGACCCTAGCTCTGCTGCCCAGCTGTGTAGCCCAAGGGAATGTTTTAGCTTCTCTGAGGGGCATCTTCATGGTAGCCAGGGAGCAAGGTGGCTACCTCTGGGGATGGGTGGCCCCATGACTCTGTAGGAAGGCCTGGGACTCCTGGCAGGGAAGAGTGGATCCTGGGATGGTGGCAGGGGCCCTCCTGCTTTGGGTCTCTTCTCCCCTGGGAGATGGGAGGAGAGTTGGCCTGGTCCTGCCTGGCAGCAGGTGGTCTGGGTTTGGTGCTGTGGGGCAGGCTGTCCTTGTGGGGCATGGGGCTCTCCCCTCTGCAGCTGCCCCAGAGGCCTGGTGGGGAGAGCGGCCTGGGGCGACAGGGCTGCTGTGTATCCCTGTGCTGCTGCATGGTGTGCAGGGGGCAAGGGGAGCAGGCAGCTGGGTGGCTGGGAGGTGGGGCTGGAGACCAGTCAGCGGACCTTTCAACACTGCACTCTGCCATTCACACAAGGCAGGAGGATGGTGGGAGGTATGGGGGTATAAATGATTTACCCTGGCTGCAAAGCCAGACTCAGCCTGATGTCTCCTTCTTCAGAGCTTGTGTCCTAAGCAGAGTGCTTGGGCCTAGGTGGGAGCCCAGGAAGGTGCAACTGGGGGCATCTGGGAGGGCCTTCTAGAGGTAGCAGCATTTGACCCCAGGAAGGTGCAACTAGGGGCATCTGGGAGGGCCTTCTAGAGGTAGCAACATTTGATCTCCCTTAGTATTAAACCCATGGAGATGAGATGGTGTGGGAGCATCAAAAGCTCTGAGATGGGTGACCATCTGGGGTACAGGAGTGGAGAAAAGGGGAGGTGGGGACAGAGACATGGAGGGGCTCTGGGGGTGGTTTTGGAGTGGAGCAGCCTAGGTCATTCCAGGAAGTCTTTTGCTGAGAGGCCAGAGTCTTGCCACCCAGGCACACCTGGAGCTCTCTGGGGGTGGGGCCTGATCCTGATTCCTCACGACCCCTCTCCAGCCAGGCCTCCTGGGCAGCATCTGGCCTCATTGGGGCTCAGAGCACCTACCAAGTGGGGTTGGTCCCTGCTGTGGCCCTGCTTCTGCAGTGTGGAGGGTGCTCTGCTGCCCCCTTGCTCAGATGAGGAGACTGAGGCCTCACCCAGTGGCCGCAGCCTGCTCCTGGGTTGCCATGTAGCATGCCAAACCCTCCTCTGTGTGGTAGGCCCCAGTGAGTCTGCCCCTGGGGTCATCCTTGCCCACCTTGCATGAGCCCCCTTGTGCCCCAGTACCCTGGCCATGGTGTTGGGTGGAGAACAGGGGAGGCCATTGAGGGGAGCAGGGTCTCAATGAGCTGGTTGTGCCCTGAGCTGTCCAGCTGGGCTGGTGCCTGGCACAGGGCCTGGGGGATGGCGTACCGGCCAGTGCTGGGTGGGCCGGGTTAAGTCCCTGCTCCCCTCCTCCAGCAGAGGAGAAAGGCCGAGGGGTTTAGGGCCCTGAGCTGCTGGTCCCTGGCAAGGGGGTGGTCCCCAGAGTCCTGGTTGGCAGACCAGGGGAGTGTCTGGGTCTTTAGTGAGGTGCCTGGCTGGGTGGTAGGGTCTTTGGGGCACCAAAGTGTGGCCCGCCAGTTTCCAGGCTGGAAAATTGAGTCTACTGGGCCTCAGGACACTGGGGAATGTCCTCGACAGCAGGCCCACTGGGGCAGCCGCCTGGCCCAGCAGCTGGAAGTCCCTTCCTGGACCTGTTGTCAACTCCGGAAATGGTGGCTACACAGGGTCACAGCCCAGCATGCTTTGTCGGGAAGGAAAGGGAGGGTGAGATAGGGGCTGTGGCTGGCGGGGTCTCCACACTAGGCTGTCCTCATGCATATGCCTGACTGTGTGGTGGCACAAGGAAGGACTTGGGCACCAGGGCCTCTTCCAGGCTGGGCCTGTGGGCCAGATGGCCCTCCCAGAGGCCATGCTGGTGGTTGCTGGGGCTTCCTTTGTAGAGTTGGGATGATGAGTGCTCAGAGAGGGTCTCACAGGTCTAGGTGCCTGATCATGTGGCTTCTCCAGACTGGCCAGGACCTCTTTTCTCTCCTCTCCCTGGTGGCCTGAGCCTGGGGTGGTCTGATCTCTCCTGTTCTGTACTATAGGTCATGCTTTGGCCAGCTCTGGAGCTGGGAGTCTCCTCGTGGTGACGATAGGGTAGGTGGTCCTGTAAAGTCCCAGTAGGCCTCCCATTCTGGAGAAAATGGAAAGATTACTTAAGGCAACCCGCAGACACCAGAAACAAAATAAAACGTGAAGTCATCATTTTTAAGTGGGGGAGGCTCCCTAAAACCCAGGCATGTGATGGGTGGGCTGTGCATAGGGCTAAATTGAATTAAATGAAGAAGAATATTTTCTAAATGCAAGTAAAATATCTGTTTAATTAGACCATAAAAAGGAAATTAAAAGTAATATTTTGCAGTGGGGTAATTACTGTCTTCCTGAAGGCTTGGAGCTTGGGGTGGGGGGGCGGGCGGGCCATGGGCTGGCCTGGTGGCTGAAATCAGGGCAGTGACCCCTTGGGGGCTGGGCCTGTGGACAGGGCTGTGAGAGAAGGTGCTCTGCCCTGCCCTGCCCGCGTGGGAGTGGCTTGAGGTGCAGAACAGGGTCAGTGTCTGTGGTGTGGAGATGGAGGCAGGACTGCAGGCTCGAAGGCCTTTGTCTCTGGGGTCTGCAGTGTGGGGAGCAGCCAGTAATCTGGGAGACCCTTGCCCTCACTTTCCTCCCTGACTTCCTAACCCTCTGCCCTGGAACCTTGAACCTGGGTGGGGGTGGTACAGTGCTAGGCCATCCTTCTGTCTCAGGCCCCCAGCATGCTGAGCCCCAGGCCATCCAGCAGACAGGTGGTCTCGCGTCCCCTAAACCAGAGTGTGTGATCAGGGTTCCAGCTGCTCAGTGGCTGTTTCTGCCCAAGCAGCTGAGCCCAGCCAGGCTGTGTGTAAGGGTTCAGGACAGGAATGGTGGGTGGGGGGCTGTCGGCCCGACTCCAAGTTGCTGTGCTGCTCTGGCAGCCTCTACCTGTCTGACTGCGTGACCAGGGTTGGAAGGATAGCCCTATTCTGTGTGGGTGGCTGTCGTGGAGCAATAGACCTGGGCTTCTCAGTGCCCCCATGGAGCCTGGCAGCCTCAGTGGGGGTGGTGAGAGCCCCCCACCCTGTGGGCCCAGCTGCCCATCTGCCCATCCTTGTGAGGTAAGCTTGGTCACCAGAAGGGCTTGGTCATGGGGCAGCCTGCAGGATGCTTGCTGGGAACTGGGTCCTGTTGCAGATGTCCTGGGCTATGCAGGTGGCTGGGTGGACTGGGGCTGTACCGCCAGTGGGAGCTGGAGCTTCCTGGGCCCTCTCCCCAGTGTACACCCTCCTGGCTGGCTCCACCTGGGACTTTGGTGTTGGGTGCCAGGGCTGGATGGGGCAGGGGACTCCCTAGAAGTGGCTGATTCCCTTCCTGATGGCCCAGCCAGGTGGGGCTGCGACAGGGCACTAGGTTGGAGCCTGTCATCTTTCCCTTCCATCCTCTGCCTGGCAAGCCCTGCGGGGGTGGGGGAGTATGTCTGCTCAGGTCAGTTAGGGCTCTGCCTTCTGCTTTGTGGGTATAGGGGTGGCATGGTGGGCTCCCCCAGAGGCCCTAGGTCCGGGAGACAGGCAGAGACCTGTTGGCCTGTGTAGAGGTGGCCTTTCCAGTGTGGTCAGTGGCTCCGGAGGTGGGGACTTCCTTCATCCCCACACACCTCCTGCTGAGTGGAAATGCAGTGTAATCAGAGCTGGGCTGGAAAACAGGCCCTCTGCCCTCAGCCTAGGGCCCTGGCCGGTGGGTGGCTCCTAAGAGAGAGTGGTAGAGAGAGTCTGGCTTCCCTGAGCAGACTCTGAGCAAGTTGGGGTCCTGCAGTGCTGGCCTGGTGGGGCCTCTGTCCCCTTCTGCAGTGCCCCTGCAGGACTGCACTACCCTTAGGGGAGCAGGAGGGAGGGCCTCGGCTAATTGGGCCAGGCACACTTAAGAGGCCCCAGGGCTCACCCTAGGCTGGAGAAAAGCCAGGCCTTTCAGACTGGCCTAGTAGGGGTCAGTCATGCCACCTGGCTTGCCTGGGGCTCTGGGGTGGGGGAGTGCCACCAAAGAAGGGAATGTGGGTGGGTAGTCCTGGGGACAAGGAGAGGCGACCACCTGCTCATGCTGGGCTGGCTGTGACCCTTATAGCACTGGCCACCCTGGGCCATAGCGATCATTGGGGTGAACCTCCTGGGCCTCTGTGCTCAAGGCAAGGTTTGGGTGGGTGGGGTGAGTGAGATACCACCTGGGATGATGGCCTCAGCTTCCTTGCCTGAGACATGGGTGTGTTTGAGGAGGCTACGGTCCCTTTGTGGCCAACAGTAGATTGGCTGGAGCCTGGCTTTGCCTGGAATCTCTTTGAGGGGTGTGGCCAGTAGGAGGGAGGCCTCAGTGGGAGAGGGTGACTGTGGGCTGGCAGAGTGACCTGCAGGGAAGGGACCCTACACTCTGTTGGGTGGCACTTGAAACAGCTGGGCTGGGCTGGTGCCATCCTGAGGGCTGCCCAGGCCAGTGCCCTACAGTTGGGCTCATCCCTTGGGGTGCAGATGCCAAGGGGCTGGCCTGTTCCTCCGAGAGCAGGCCAGATGCTGGTCCTGGCCCAGACCCTGACCTTTGCAGAGCTCTTCTGGGGAGGGGATGTGGATAGATAATGGGAACAAGCCTCTTGGCATTCTGCACATTGACTCCCTCCTTCTGGAAGGCACTACCTCCTCTAGGAAGCCCTCCCAGACTTTGAGGCTGGAGGAGGGCTGGTCTCTGGGTTCCCCTGACTCTTGTTCTTATCTATCTCCGGACACCAGCTTTGTGACTAGAGACACCCCAGCGTCTTCCTTGTTCCGGGAAATGGGGCCCAGGCAGCAAGGGGCTGCTTTTGGCAGCTCAGGCCCTGGGGGCCAGTGCTTGCCCACCAGGCACCCTTGTTGCTGGCCTGACTCACCCTCTAGGAGTTTCCTCACTAGGCCTGACTTGGGTTGCTGCATTTATAGTTGCCCCAGTTTCATTTTCCTCCACTCCTGACTGGGGTGGAGATCTAGAGAGGCAGGAGATCTGAGTGCTCCATTCCCATGCTCCGGAAGAGATGTTGCCAGCCTGACAGGTCCCCCGTGACCTAGCGGCCTTGGTGAGGGGCCACAAACCTGCCTTGTTAGTGACAGGCAGGCGGTTGCTGACAGTGGGGAGGTAGACAGTGATCAGGGCTCTGCCAGCTTCACTGTTTAGCTCTGATAATGATTTTCCTGCTGGGCTCGTGGGGATGAAACTGTTCCGGCTTATTAATCAGTTATGGATGGTGTGACGGCCACGGCAAGAGCTTGCAGCACTGCATAGGGCAGGGTGTGGTGGTGGGTTCTGGTGCTGACTGTCCTCTGTCCCTTGCTGTCCTCAGGAGCCCTGCCTCTCCACCCTGCTCCTCGACAAGCTTCCAGCATCGGGGGCCCTGCCAGCGTCCCGCCCAGAGGCTGAGAGCCGCTGTGACGTCTGTGCCACACACCTGCAGCAGCTCACACAGGAGGCCCTGCACCTGTTGCAGGCTCCGCCCAGCCACCAGGACCCTGACACCACTCACAGAGACCCTGGCTTGGTGGTCACCGGCCCTAGCACCTCGACCAGCCTGAGGGACTCTCCAGGACTTGTGGGCCCTGCAGGCCCTGCAGGGAAGCAGCCTAGTCACATGGGACCTGACAGGATGAAGGGGGTGGCCTGGCCACCCAGGCCCAGTGTCCAGGTGTCGGTGGCACCTGCGGGCCTCGGGGGGGCACTGAGCACAGTCACCATCCAGGCCCAGCAATGCCTGGAGGGCATGTGGAGTGTCTCCAGGGTCAACAGCTTCCTCCCACCAGCGTGCCTGGTAAGTGACCTTGGTGGCTAGGCTGTGTGGACCGGGGATGGGGGTCCATGACACTGTGAGGCCCCAGACTCTTCACTGAGGTCAGATCCACCCTTGATGGAGCTGAGTGGCAGGGCCTTCCTGCATCCCCAGGAGCAACTGTCAGGGACAGTTTGGGCCTTGCTTCTGAGACTGCTGGTAACACAGTGGGCTGATGGGGTGACTGCGGGTGGTATAGTGAGCACCCTTGTGAGGAGCATGCTGTCCAGGCTGCCTGAGTGCCATGGCCAGGGTGACACAGCCCTGCCAAGTGGATGGGCAGCAACAGGTGGGCCTGGCCTCTCTGATTAGTTGACTGATTACAGCCCCCCAAATCCCCAGAGAGCCCTGACATGTGTCTGTAATTGTTGCCCACTAGAGGTGGGCATGACATCCCTGGAGCCAGCTCTGGGCACACATTCCTGGGGGTTGGGGGCCCTGGGTTGGCATCAGCTCCAGGGCTTCAGAAGGAGCCAACACTGGCCACTTTTTCGTCAGCTATGGGTTTTGCTGGGGGTGCTCTCTCCCAAACAACCACTGTCCCCAAGTTTTCCATCTGGGAGAAGGGGTCCAGGATGGGCTCAGGATGGGGTGGGTTCACTGCAGTGGTGCTCTGGGGGCCTTTCCCCAGAAGGCCACAGTGGGCTGCCCAGTGTGGGGCTGCCTCCTCCTGGGGGTGCTGTGCCTCTTGAGGCACCATCTGTGTGCTGAGGGCAGAGGCTGAGGCTGAGGCCTCCAGCACCCAAATTGGGACTCACTGAGTAGCAGGGAGAAAAGGAGAGGGAATGGCCCATGCTGAGGCCTGATGGAGGTCAGGGGACAGGGAGTGGGTACGGGGCCAGGGGACTGGGTGACTGTGTGGGGACATCCAGGAGCAGAGAGCCCTGTGACAAGCTGCATCTGTTCTGGGGACACTTCCCAGTCATCACAGAGCCTGCACGAGCTCTCTGTGCCTGGTGGTGTTTCTGGGGGCCAGCAGAGCTGTAGGCAGGGCCCCGCAGTCACTGGAACAAAGTCAGATGCAAGTTTTGATGCGGGGCAGACCCTGCTCTCACCTTCTGGGCTTACCAGCCCATCTGAGGCTGGGAAAATGGTGCTATCGTGACATCACCTCTTCCAGTGTGGGTCAGGCTGAGAATCCTGCCCCATCTTGGCCAGTCCCTTATGACTGGCTGTGGAGGCCTGTCCTTCTGAGGCCTCCTTGTCCTTGGTTTGGGGGTCCATGGGGGCTCATGGGACACTAACAGGCCTTCACCTAGTGTGACAACTACCCTGTGTCCTCGCATCTCCTGGCTTCGGCACCATGCCCTTCCATCTAGTAACACCCTGATGAGGCCAATAGGAATGCCAGCTGGCTGTCACGTGTCCCTCAGTGGCTCCTGGCCCAAGAGCTGGGTGTCCTGGGATGGGTGGGCCAGGGGCAGCACTGAGGCAGGGCAGTGGGTGAGCCAAGGGGCTTTCTGGAAGAGGTGACCTTGAGTTGGGTCTGGAGGTGACAGGCCAAGACCCAGATGGTGGGGCAAAGGCGTCCCTTCCTCATCTACTTTCTGGCCCATGTGACCCCACCTCTAGCCTGTCCACAGTCTGTGTGACTGATGGAAGCTCAGCAAGGCCAGCGCCACACAAGGCTGGAATTTAGGGCGCCTCTCCCAGCTCTGCGAGCATGGACTGTCTGCGGTGGCGGGATGGGTTTCTCATTAGACAACAGCCCTGGCCGTCAATAGGGAGATTATTAGAACCATAAATAGAACTTTAGGATTCAGATGAGGTAATTTCCCTTGAACCAAAGCATCGATCATTAGAAGATGCCCCCAGAATGTAAATGTTGCCTGTTAGGCTCCAGAATTAAATACTTGTGGAGAGATGCACTGTGAGTCTCTGTCTCTGCACTGGCCACCCCTGGCTGGAGTGAGATTATTTTGAGAGGAACATGATCATGTGGATGTAGCTCCTGGCCCGGCTACAGGCTGGTGGGTGGGACGGGGCTGCTGTAACCTGCTCTGTCTCAGGATGTGCAGAGGAGGCATAGGGCCTGGCCTCCAGTGGGGGCGCTCATCTCATCTGGTCCTTATAGGGGAAAGTGTGTGGGCCAGGGCCCCCTGCAGCCATACACAGGGCCTGAACATGCTGGACACTGGTAGGAGCCTTCTTGTGGCTCTGCTGGTGTCTAGGAGAGGCCTGTGTCTGGGTGGAGCAGCCTTTGGCCAGCGGTGTCCCTTTCTAGCTCATTCTACATCTTGAGTGTCCTGAGATAACTCTGGCTGTGGGAGCTGCCCAGCTGGATGGTCCTTTGCAGACCATCAGGCAGAAGCAACTCTGTCACTGTGTAGGATAGAGGCTGCCTGTGGAGCTGGCTCTGGGTCTGCCTCACCTGCCTTTCCCTGAGAGCATAGGACAGCGACTACAGGGGCCAATTTGACTCCTCTGCCCTGGCCTGCTTCACCAGGGCTGCCAGGGCCTGGGATATGCTGTGAACAATGGCTCATTTCCTACTTGCTGTCCCCACAGTAGGCTGGAAGCAGTGCAGTGACATCCCCAGAGGGTAGCCAGGGACAGTGATGAGGGCAGAAGGGTGCAGCAGGCAGTGTGGCCTGTGTAAATAACTCCCCTATGTCCTCTGGACATTGGCCTGGCCCTGGTGGTTCTGGGGCTCCCGGCCAGCCTCAGGGACTGTGGCAGTGGAAGCCTGACCTGCAGGGGAGGTAGAGAGCTTCATGGAGAAGGCACTGCTGCAGCTTAGACAGCTGGGGTGCAGGTGAGGTGGTCTAGGTAGTGCCCCAAGGAGGCAGGACCATGTGGTCTATGACAGTTTGGTGGCATCAGCTAGAGGCTCCTGCTGCCCCTGTGCTAGGTTGCAGGGGCTCTGGTGGGTGTCCCCTGTCCATAGGACTATGGCTGGACACTGAAGCTGGAGGGAGCCTTGGCTGGGTCCCGACTTGGCTCTCTGAGGACACTCCCTGGGCCCCTCCTCAGGCTTACCTGCCCAAGGAGTGGGAGTGGACAGGATGGTGCCTGCTCCCTATGTGGCTGTAGCAAAGCTGCTTTTGCGACAGGGCAGGACTGGGCCCTCATGGGGAGGAAGTTTCCCAGCTCGGGGCTGTGGGCCCTGGAGCCTTCAGGGAAATGAGGTTGGGACTTCAAGGAGACTCCATTCCAGAGATGGGCACATAACCCCTGGATGATTGCTGGTTCCACACAGGTGTGGGACTGTCTCCTAGTTTAGTCCTGAGCTATTCTGCCCACTCTCAGCCCCTCTCCCTTTTTCTTCCCCTACTGTTGGCACAAAATAGCTCTAGTGAGGCATTTGTCTGGGGAGCTGGGTACGTCCTGTGCCAGGCCTTACAGATGCGGAGTTCAGCCTGAGGCCCCAAGGAACAGGGGCCTTAACTGTGCTCCATGTGACCTTGGTGTTCCCCTTAACTGTGCTCCATGTGACCCTGGTGTTCCTTGGGGCCGGCAGGTGCTCTCTGGTGCTGGCTGCCATGGGGGACTCTAACGGGGTGGGTCTGGCAGCGCCAGTGCTGGAGGATGGCGAGTGAGCAGAGATGGGTGGGGGGCTCTTGGCCTGGGTGTGCCTCAGCCGCGGTGGGCGCCGACCTCACCCGCTGCTCTCTCCATGCTTTTCCTTCCGTTGCTGCTGTGGCGCCTCCATCGCATTTTCTGTTTGGCTGCCCCCTCTTTTCTGTCCCCGTGTTGTGGTCTTCCCTCTGGCCGCCCCTCCTGCCCTTCGCTCTCGCTCTGTCTCAGATGGCTTCTTTTGGCATGCCTGGGCTCTGCTTCTGGCAGGAATTGGCAGTGGCCGTCCCGATGGATGGGGCTGTGTCACGCCGGCTCGTGGGACGGTGGAGCCGAGGCCCGTGCAGGACTCCTGAGACAGGTCAGTGTGGGAGGCCTGGCTGGAGCAGGTGACTATCACGGGCAGGGCTGGGACGCCCAAGCTGGAGGTGGAGATGCTGGCACAAGATGGTGGGATGGCTCAGGGCCCTGTGGGAGAGGGTGGCTCTGTCCCTGCCGTGAGCCCTCCAGCCTCAGTCCCCCTGTGTCTGGTGGGGAGGCAGGATGTCCTTGTGCCTCATTGAACAGGGCAATTGGGCCTGGTCTGGGATGCTGAGCATGGGCCCCACCCTGGTTCCATCATAGGGCCCTGGCTGGAGCCTGTGGGTACCAGGTGGGCTTTGGGCGGTGTGCCCTGCCCTGGCTCCCATTGGGAGCTCCTGGCCCTGCTGTTGGCTGCCATGCCCAGTGGGTGCTCAGCTGAATCCAGCTCTGCTCTTTGGAGCTCAGGCCTTGCTGGTTAATGTTGTAACTTTAAAATTGATTCTTTCCTACATTGCCCTGTTCAGCAAGGGAATTTAGGACTTTCCTAGGAACATGTATATTAAAGGATAAAAAAAAACACACACATTCACAGTGAGGGAGGGTGTGGAGAAGGCACGAATGGCCAGGCTGGGATCTGAGGGCTGTGTGGGGTTCCTGCCCCGTGGGCAGGTGGTGGGATGTGGCGTGTGCTGGCACAGTGCTCACGGGCAGTTGCAGGTCCAGGCGTACCCTTTTCTGATACTGACCTGTTCTTCCTGAGGTCCTAGGGGAGTGGCCAGTGCCCAGAGCTGGGAGGGCACTGGGCTTCCATCCAGCCTACAGCTTTGGGCTCTCTGTGACCCTCCTTTGTAGACATGATTCTGCTCCCTGTCCTAGGAGGGGTTTGGAAGCTGGCACTGACTGTGAGTGGGCAGGGTGAGATTTCACTGCAGTGAGCAGGCAAGCTGCCCTGGATGGCAGGCTCCTTCTGCAATATTCCCTCTGGGGCCCAGGGTGACATGCCCTGCTCAAGTGCCATGCCTGACTGCTGGCCTGTATCACTTGGGGGATCCTAAGGATGTGGGCCCTCTGTAGCAAGGTTGCTACCTTGGGCTCCCTAACTTCAGAATACCAGACCAGCTCAGGTCCTCAGCATGGGGCCTGGCTTCTGCCAGCCTGGGCACACAGGATGCTTTGGGTAGTGGCTGTGACTGTACATGTGGGGCTATGTGGAGCTCGGCACCCCAGTGACCAGGCTGCGGGGCCCAGGGTGTAACTTCAAAGGCTGGGAGCAGTGGGCTCTTGGGGAAGGGGACAGAGGCCTTGGGGCGACCAGGCTGGCTCCCCTGCCCTGCTGGGTGCTGCATCCGCCATCCCACCGGGGCCGGGGGTGATCTGGGATCCAGGGCCTGGCATGTGCACATAATACACAGAGGCTGCATCTCAAGTTCAAGGTGCTGGTCTGGGAGTGTTTGATTACTCCTTTGCTTCACTGTGAGGCTGTCTGCCTTTCTGGGATTTATTTTAGCTAATTACTTGGAAACGCCAGTGCAGTATTTCAGATGAGGGAGCATCCCAGCGTCACCTGTAGGGCAATTGGCTCTCCTGCTCAGTGCTCACTGTGGCTGCTCCTCTGTCCCTGGGTGCTCCTGCCTGCCCAGACAGGGCCATGTCCACCTGTCTTGACTACTGTGGTCACTACCTTTCTGGAGCTTGGTGGGGGAGGGGCTGTCTGCACCTGCCTCTGCCTCCACAGGGCCCTGCCAGGGATGGAACACCCCACCTCGCACCCCAAACTGGGGAGGGAGACCCAGGCAAGGCCCTTCTCCGCTGGCCCTCTGTCTCCTAGCCTGGATTTCTGGGGCCTTCCCAGACTCACCAGCTGGGTCCTGGGAATATGAGGGCCCCAGGGAGCATGCTGGGACTCTGGGGTGCTTGGGCCTAGTCCCCTGGGCTTGGGGGGTAGTGGGCATCTCTCTGTCCACTGTTTATTTCTCACATGGATGCTCTCCTTCCCCCCACCCCCCAGGCCGAGGCAGCAGTGGCTGCGGTGGCAGTGGCAGACACAGTCCGAGATGGCCCCCCCACGGCAAGGCCTGAAGGCTTGTTGAAGGCATGGGGCCGTGGTGGGGCCTGCACATCAGCTCTGGTGACTCCAGTCCCTGGTGCCACGGCGGGAGGCTCCACAGGTCCCTCGGCTGCAGCCTCCTTCTTCATAAGGTAAGCCCTGGGGTTTCTTGGGGGAGGATGAGTGTGTGTGAGAGGCCCTCAGTTTTGGGCCCCTGGTGACCTGTGAGTTGTTTATGGGGGACCCATGACCTCGCCTGTGTCATGCTGAGCTGGTGGGTGCTGGGTGGACCCAGCAGCTGGCAGCTCTCAGCTGGAGGGCTGGTTGGCCTCCTAGGACACCTAAAGGACAGTGCTTGTCCCGTGGGTATTGACTGGTGTCAGGTGAAGGCTTCTCATCCCCGGGGGGGGTCACTGACAAGGAGGGGCTATGTGGTCAGGTGCAGGGTCCTACCGGGGTTGAAGCTCAGTTCCTGCCACTTCCGAGCTGTGTAATCTTAGGCAAATCACTTAACCTCTCTGTTCCTCAATTTTCTCACCTGCCAGGTGGGGCCCTTCCTCTTAGAGTTGCTGTGAGCTGCAGCAAGGTAATGTCTGTGAAACACCAAAGTCCAGGCTAGCCTAGAGTGTGTGCTCACTATAGGTAGGGGTCCTATTCTGGGCCACAGAGACCACAAGGCCAGCCTTTGGAGCCGGCCCCTTAGTCATGAGGATGGCGGATGGGACCTGGTGGGCAGCAAAGGCTTGAGGGAGTGTGTGAGTGATGGAGGAGGTTGAGGTGAACCAGGGAGGGTGTCCTGGAGGGTAAGCCACGCCTAGACCCCCTGAGCTCACTGGTGCAGGGATGGGGTGGGGTGGGGGGTGGTCAGTGGGCAGATCCAGCTCTGCCAAGAGCCAGGAATGTTGTGTGTCAGGGTAACTGTGTCTGATGTCACAGGTGTTCTTGTCCCAGGCCTGGAGCTTGAGGGGTCCCTGGGGCCCATCGTATGCTCTCTCTGGACCCCCCAGATGCCTGGCCTGGGGCAAGCAGGACAGAAGGCTATGGGAACAGATCTGGGGAGGGGAGCAGGTGTGTGGGGGCCAAGTGTGTCCAGGGCCTCCGCTTCTGGCAGCTCCACTCAGCCCCTCCTACAGGAGCTTGGTCCTGCAGGCCTCAGGCGAGCCTCCTGCTCTCATCCTGCCTGGGCAAAGAATTTGGATTACAGGATGTAATTGTGGTAATGAGCGGTAATAGCAGGCCCAGCCGCGGGTCACTGTCCCATTAGCAGCCCCACGCAGGCGCTGATAAGCTTGTCCATGAATCACCAGGCAGGGCAGCCAGCAAGGAGGGCGCCTTATCAGCACTGGTCCGGGGGGACTGCGCGGCCTGATTGGGGAGTGACAGGGCATATGATTATGGCATTGTCAGCATTGTAGGCAGAGCCTGGCTGATGAACAGGCCCACGTTGGAGCACAGCACCACTGCTGCCCGTGACTGTTGTGGCCTCAGCCGGCCTCTGCTGCCACCCCAATTAGGCGCACAGAGCCCACTGGGACCCTCTGGTGGGGGTGGGGGATCCGTGCAAGTTGACAGTCAAGGTGGCACATGAGCAGGGGGACAGACAGGGCAGATGTTCTGACCCACTTAGTCCTGCTTTAAGGGCCTCTGCCACCAGGCTTGGGGGTCAAGTTTGGTAGAGTTTGAAGCCTCTGAGACTTTCTGAAAAGAAAGAACAGCTCCCATGCCTGAGTCTTAGGCCCTGGTGCCTGGGGAGGGATCCTGTCACTGGGAAATGTGGGTAGTGTCCTCCCCAGGCTGGCTTCTTAGCAACCACAGCCCAGGAGCCCAGCAGGGCGGGTGTGACTGCCTTTTGTCTGGGAGGCAGGCGTGTTGCTGCTGACCTTGGGAAGTTGCCATAGCAACATGAGCCTGGGCTGGGGGCTGGGGGATGAAAGTGGGGGGCTTGCTGCCTGCTGCCATTACTTCTGGCCTGTCAGACCCCTACACCCCAGTGATGGGTGTCCTGGGCGGGTCAGAGGTGGGAGGCCTGCTGTGTGGGCAGTCCTTAGCCATTGGCACTGTGTCCACTCCTTGGCCCTGTGGGGTGGGGAACTGAGGCTCACAGACAGAAGGGGCTTGTCCAGAGCCCACTGGGAGACAATAGCACTCTAGGCCCCTGCCCAGTGGAGGCCTCTGGCACGTGCCGAGAGCGCATATGTCTGCGTTCCCATCCCCACCAATGAGAGGAACCCAGCCAGTGCCCTGCCCTGCCTGTGGCCATTTCCAGGGTGGGAGGAGGGGTGCTGTGAGTTTGTGGACTCCTCTGATGGCAGGGGATACTGGAAGAACCCAGAGCAGAGGGCCCTGTTGGTACTGCAGGCCACAGGGGTGGGCTTTGAAGGTTGGGTAGGAGTTTGGCAGGCATTTGCCAAGCAGAGACAGAATGGGTGGTCAGGAGTTTGGGTTCTTAAATATTACAGTCGTGGTGGGTCTGGGCTCTGCAACTGCCCCTGAGCATGCCCTGGGTGGGCACCGGCATCTCGTCAATGCTTGTAGGGGCTCCCACCTCCACCTGGTGGGCTGCACAGCTGTCTACCCAGCTTTGGGCCACAGCTGTAATGGAGCTGGGTGCGCTGACCAACCCAACGGGAGTCTGAAGAGGCCAGCTCTGGAGACCTTAACACACCCTGTCTGGGCCCTCCCTCTTCCTTCCTACTCTGCTTCTCCTGTCTCCCCTCCCTGAGAGGCCTCTCAGCACTCTCCTACTCCAGCCGTTACACCTTTGGGGGGTTCACCTCTTAGACTCCAGAGTCTGGATATCTTGGGAAGAACCACTGGGAGAGGAGTCCCCCTGACAGGCTTGGGGAAAGGAGCCACCCTGCTACACTCACATTCCTCGACCCCCCTCCACATTGCATTCTCAGTGGGTCCCCATGCCCAGGTCCACAGAGGTGTGGGGCTGGGGCGGGCACCAACCAGAGGCTCTTGGAGGCTCTAGCCTGGATTGACCAGGGTACCCCTTACTTGCCTCTTGGCCTCCTGGCGGGAATCCCAGGTGACATGGCAAGTGTTAGCCAGATCCGAGCCAGCAGGTGGGGTGCTGGTGCCTCAGTCCTGGCTGGGGCCCAGGGCCCCCTTGACTGTTCTGCAGGATCAGTGGTGCCAATGCCTGCCCTGGTTCCCTGACAGAGCAGACCCTGTGGGTGACAGGTCCCCTCAGGGGTAACAGGGTGTGACTTGGTCCACCAGCCTCATCAGGACCCAGTGGGTGCTCCAGGATGGCTATAAGGAGTCCCTGCATATTGGAACAGGACCACATGTCTCCTTAGGGTGGTTAAAAGCCTCACTGTCAAGGCCAGCTGCCTGCAAAATTCCCTTCTTGTTTGTAGAAGGTGATTTTTCTTTGTAAAAATGGTGAAGTATTTCTCTCACTGGAGTCCATGACCTGGGTCAGCTGTGAGACTGTTGGCTCAGAGGGCAGTTCGGAGTCCAGCTCCTTCACTCACTTAATCCACTCACTCACTCATCCATTTACGCGCTCACTCACTCATCCACTCACTCATCCACTCACTCACTCATCCATTTACTCATCCACTCACTCACCCAGTCACTCATCCAGTCACTCATCCACTCACTCACTCACCCAGTCACTCATTCACTCACTTCTCACCCAGTTACTCACTCATCTATTCACTCACCCACTCACTTCTCATCCACTCACTCACCCACTCACTCACTCATCCACTCACTCATGTGTTTTGAGTTTCCCCTCTGAGTTAGGCCTAGGCCTGGTGCATGTCTGTCTCCAAGCTCCCAGCTGGTGGACACAGCTTTATAAACTAGCCTCTCAGGGTTCTTATAGCAGCAGGAGGCATGGGCTGGGACACTCATCTTGGGGCATCAGGTCAGGCTTTCTGGAGGAGGTGTCCTCCAAGGAAGGGATGGGTTGCATATGCAGGTGAAGTTTCTGCTTTTCTGTCTTGCCTTCCAAGCCAAACCACTGAGACTTGCACACACTCCCCACAGGCTCAACAACACAGTGGGTGTTCACGGTCCTGAGTGAGGCACCCTTGTCTCCTTGCATCCTGGGTGAGGCCAACTTTGCCTCCTCTGCTACCTCTACCCCTACTGCTCAGAAATGAGCTGTGTACCTCTGAAAGGCTGGGGGCCCTTGAGGGTAGACCTGGTCCCCAGAATCCAGGCCCCTGTGAGCAGAGGCACAGCAGCCAAGTTGGGATGGCCATGTCTGATGGAAGTTTGTCCTAGACTCATGGGGCCTGAGTTTCATCAAAGGAGAAAGTGCCATCTTGGCCTGTCAGTGCAGGGATGTGCCCATACCTAGGGAGGGGGCCTGGCCCAAAATAGCAGCCTCTCTGCAGCCTCTCAGGGCCAATGATGGGCTAGGGGAAAAGGGGGTGCCCTGGTGCCCTGAGTTAGGACATGTCACGGGGTGGAGATGCCTGGCTGATGATGTTCCAGATCCCCAGGGTGGTTCTTGGAAGGCAGTCAGACCCAGCCTCTGACCAGGCTGCCCTGGGCCCTGGATGTGCCTCTGCGGCATGGTTCACCTGAGGGCCATGCTACAGACTTCTGGCTCCTCAGAGGGTCACTGGAAGGGCAGAGTCATCTGTGGCCATGGTGTGGCTGATGGGGCAGAGCCCTGGCCTGGCCTCAGCCTCTACAGACCTGAGCTGCAGCCCCTGTCTCCTTCTGGTCTCTCTTAGTGCCTTGCTGGTTGGTCATGGATCCTCCCTCTGCCTCTGTGCCCCCTGAGGCTTGGGAGTGAGGTGCCAGATGCTCTGCACCCATAGCCTTTGGCTGGAGCTGGCTGGTACCCTGATCCTGCTCAGCCTAGGGAGAGGCCCGAGGGGCAGGATGTGGCTGCAGGGAGCAGGTGAGGGGCAAGGAGCCTGCTCTGGGCGAGTTGCCTTGGCTCTGCTGACCCTCTGTCAACTAAGGGCCAAGCCCACATCCCCTAGCAAGAGCCAGAGCTGGGTGTCACTGCACCCGCTGACACAAGGAAATGAGTCCAGAGAGCCTCCTGTCCTTTGTGGGGGTCCCTAGGTTGCGCCCTCCCCTGCCCAGGTGGTCTGAGGGGGCTTCCCACCTGCATCTGCAATGCCCTACACTCCCACTGCAGCCTGGTGGCCCGGCCCTTCCTGGTGGGACCCAGACCTGGCGCAGTGCCAGACAGGTGAGGAGGGGCTGCCCTGCCCAGGCCTTGCTGACTAGATGCTGAAGTCTCCCAAGGAGGGCTGCAGCTTCCTCCCACAGTGGCCCAGATGGTGGGAGAAGGTAGGCAGGAAGAGCCCCCCAGCTAAGGTTCTGATGAAATCCAGATGGATGAACACAGCCTGCTGCTGCCCCATCCCACACAGGCTCCCCACAGCCGGGCTGCGTCTCTGTACCCACTCCTCCCAGTGCCTGTCTTGCCTGGGCTCCTTGCCCTGCGGACAGATGCACAGATAGCCCCCAGGTGACAGTGTTGGCCTCTGATCTGCGGTATAACCTTGGGACAGTGGGGAAGGAGGAACTGCCTTTCAGGGCTGTCACACAGTGTGACTTAGGCTATGTAGAGTCTGTGGGTCTCACACACCAGACCCTGGATGCAGATGGCATTGCTAGTACCAGCTGTGGCCAAAGAACCCAGATCCCCAAGGCCTCCTGGTACCCAGAGCTGTGTGGGCTCCTCCCAGGTCCTCAGCTCTGGGACCCTCGCTGTCCCCCACCCCTGGTCTTGCCTGGGTGGACGCGGGCGCTGCCGCCACTGCTCTCTAAAGGACTCTGCCATGCATCATAGATTACTTTTATTTTCCATGATGACACCTCAGTAGGAGGAAAGCCATCCCTGGGGTCTCTTAAAAGACAACTCCGATTAACGACAGAGGAGTTGAGCAAAACACTGGTGATGGTTTTGCCACAGTAGGGGGTGGCAGGAGGCAGGCTATGGTCCCCTTGGGACAAAATGGGCTGGAGAAGCCCAGGCTGGGAGGGAGGGTGGGGCGCACTTGAGGGTGCAGAAGCAGGGGAGCGAGCAACAGCCACCTGACAGCTGGCATCAGAAGCCCTGAGTGCACACAGCTTAGGGGTGGCAGCCATGGGTGGGCCAGTGGTGGTGGCTGCAGAGAAGCCGCCCCAGGGAAACAGCAAGTGGGCTTGGTGAGCTTACCTGAGGCGTGTCTGTTGTAGCATACCTGTAGGGCTGGCATGAGCAACAGCTGGGGAACAGTGAGTGTGTGTGTGATTGTGTGTCTTTGTGTCTCTGTGTCTCTCTGTTTGTGTTTGTCTCTGTGTGTGTCTCTCTGTATATCTCTGTGTATGTATCTCTGAGTCATTCTGTGTGTCTCTGTGTTTCTGTGACTGTGCAGGTCTGTGTATGTGTCAGGGTCCCCTGGGAGTCCACAGCATGCTTACCAAATGTGCACCAGGTCCCCCTTGAGGGCATTTGAACCCAGGTATCAGCTTGTCCCCCAGAGGGCCCAAGGTTTAGGGTCTGCTCAGACTGTGTCTCAGTGGTTCTCTGGGGACGCTGTGGGGCTCAGGCTTAGTCTGGGGGTGGGTGTACTTCACCCAGGTCCTGGGGCAGGTGGCAGCTGGAGCCAGTGTGAGGCTCTCCTGGAGGGTAGTGGGTCGGGGCCAAGCAGCAGGGCAGTGTCTCCAGGATAGATCCGGGGCGTTGCTACATTCAGAAGGATGAGGATTGGTCTGGGGGGACATGGTAGTCATGATGGCAGCATAGAGATCCTTCTGTATTTGGGCACTGTGCTGGGTGCCTTGAATGGAGGCTTTGAGTGGTCACATCATTGTATTGAAAGCCAGGAAAACTAAGGCATAAGAGACTGGGCCAACAGGTCCAGGTCAGAGCCCAGGGAAGTCTGAACTGTGCCCATAGCAGCTGCCGAGTGGGAAAGAGGGGCTGGCAGGTGATGCCCTCAGTGCAGGCACTGAGAGGGTCCCTGGCCTGGGAGGGGTGCACAGAGGCCCCCCACTTGGAGGAATGACGTGCAGGCCATGGGGCTCCATTCTGGCCATGTCTCCTGGATATGGCTAATGGGGTTCTGAGGGTGGGACACCCTGGTGCCCGCATGGGTGGGTGATGGGCAGCTGCTGATGGCCACTGAGTGCCCACACCTCTCCTCCCAGGGCTGCCCAGAAACTCAGTCTGGCCTCCAAGCGCAAGAAGCCCCACCCACCACCGGCTCCGGCTGCCCGGGGTGCCTCCACCTACCCCACCAACTTCAGTGGGGTCCTTCAGCTATGGCCACCCCCAGTGCCCCCCTGCCTGGTTAGAGCCACCTCTAAGGCCAAGGACAGCTCCGGCAACGAGGGAAAGGTAGGCCTACCCTGCGGTCATGGTGATCCCGGACAGGAGTAGGGGTGGGGGTGTGCAAATGGAGCAATACCCCTTCCTCCTCCTAGGCTGACCAGGGGTGGTTGGAGGGCCACAAATGGGGAGACCGAGGCCCAGGGAGCCTGGGTGGGAGCGGTGTGTCCACAGAGGTTCCAGGGCCAGGTGGTGGTCTCTGTGGGATGCTGCCTGAGGTAGGCAGGGGTCAGGTGGGGACCCCATCATTTTCTAGGTTGCTGTGTCTGCAAAGATCCCAGCTACAGCCAGCCTGGCGAAGTGGGATGTGTGATGCAGGTTTAGGCTGGCTGTGGCAGTTGGGGAAATTGAGGGGCAAGGGACTTGCCTAATGTGGGGTCTCCTGGCTGGCCCCAGGGTCCTAGGGTGGCTGTTCTGGCTACACCCCCAGAGGCTTGGAAGCCCCATGTCTACCAGGAAGCAGAGGAGCCCATTTAGCGAGGGTGAATTGGTGCTCCAGAGTTGCACGGGTGTGGGGGGGAGACTGGACCCTGGGTTGAGCGCTTTCCTGGCCCTGCATCTGCTCTGCAGGGGCCCCCTCCCAGGTGCCCCGAGAGTGTACCCAGTGGCCATCTCCCCAGAGTCTCTACCCCCAGGGCCCAGGGGCTTCACCTCCCCATGATCTGTGCCATGTTGGAAACCCCCTGATGTGTCTGCAGAAGGCGGTCAGGGTGGCTGTCCTGTCTGGAGGGTGCCACTCAGGCATGTTGGGTGGCCCCTGCATGGCTTCCCAGCCTCTGTGGCTCGGGTAGCCTCCAGCCACAGCCCAACTCCCATGCATAGGCACAGCTCCAGACCCTGGCAGCCCCCAGCATTTTCTTTTTCTTTTATTTCTTTTCTTTTCTTTTTTTTTTTGAGACAGAGTCTCACTATGTTGCCCTTGGTAGAATGCTGTGGTATCACAGCTCATAGCAACCTCCAACTCTTGGGCTTAAGCAATTCTCTTGCCTTAGCCGCCCAAGTAGTTGGGACTACAGGTGCCTGCCACAATACCTAGCTATTTTTTGGTTGCAGTTATCATTGCTGTTTAGCAGGCCTGGACCAGGTCAAACCCTCCAGCCTTGTTACATGTGGCCGGCACCCTACTCACTGACCTACGGGTGCCAAGCCACCCCCAGCATTTTCTGAGGCACCTCTGGGTCATGGGAGGGCCCATGAGATCCTGTGCCACCCAGCAGCTGTAGTGAGGTGTGCCAACTGGCCCCAGAGCACCTGTTCCAGGGGCTCCCTCCCCTCAGGCCTCATCAGGCTAGTGCTGCCTGGACTGGTTGTGGCCTAATGGCATCCCGTGGGGTGCACTGGGAACTCTGGCTGGTCCTGTGGCCATGGCTCCCAGGCTTGGGTGCTGTGCGGTTGATACCGGGTGGAGCTATGTGCACATGGTGGGCGGGTTGGTCAGCCCCAGAGTTGGGTATGTACCTCAGGAGCTCCCTGCCTCTGAGTCCCTCTTACCACGTGTTCCCCCTAGCTTCATGGAACGGGATAAATCACCTTTCTCCTCCAGCCCTGCTTACTACATTCTCATGGGCAGGTTGACTGGGCTGTCTGGCTTATTTGTGTCCTCCTGACTCAGACACTCTGAGTCAATGACCCCAAGTCAGAGGGAACTCTGTGTCCTGGGGTGGCCAACTCTGTCTGTGCTGCTCAGCCTGGGGGCAAGAGCTGCTTGGAAAGGTAGCTTGCCTCTTGGGACCTCCCCATTCCCAGCATTGCTTGGGGCTCGGGGCAAAGAGGGGCTTCCCCACCTGTGTCCCTGTGCTCTGCACCAGGGCTGTTTCTCCCACAGCATCCCTGGGAAGCAAGGCAGATATCAGCCCCATGTTCTGGCCCAGGCCTGGTTGACTCAAACCCCAGTGTCCTCTCCACCCTGGAAAGCCCCTACGGCAGGGCGGTTGGACCCTTAAGTCTGGCCATGTGGGGTGTACAGCTGTGCTGAGCCCCAGGGAACGATCGCTGAGGTCCGGTGTGAAGGGAAAGGTGCAGCTTTTGGGCTTCTAGCCCAGCGCTAGACTTGAGGGGGTGACCTCAGTCTGGCTACTGAGCCTGCCAGTCCATCTGGGCCTCTCCATCTGCAAGCAGGGCTGAGGGGTGGAGGGCTGCTCTGCCCTGGCTGTTACTCAGAGACCAGCCCCACCCCTGGTTCCTGAGGGCCTCCTTCTTCCTCTCTGTGGCAGAACCCCCCCCTTCCCTGGCCCCTCAGCCCTTGGCCACCGGCCTTCTAACCCCCGCTACTGTGTCCCCTCCCCAGCTCTCTGGATGTTATTAGCACTAATATCACATGCTCAGAGATGCCGCCTGAAAGGCGTTTAATATTGTCACCGAGAAGAAGTTAGATTACGCTCAATTTCTGACATTAATGTGCTACTTAAGATAATCCATCACAGGGTGGTATTAAAAAAGACATCCTTTCTGGTGGGTGCTGTGCGCCCCTCCTCCCTCGCCTGCCTGTGCTACCTCTTGGGAGCTGGAAGCCCTTTTTTAATGCAAAATGTGTTTTTCCCCCACCAGGCAGCTATTCAGCAGGGCTTTGTGATATCAGAACATTTAGGGTAGAGGCTTGACGTGCTTCTCCGAAAAGACCCTGTCATTTTCCACAGTAATGACAGGGTTCTCTCTGGCAGACAATGGCCTGGTGCTGGGATGGGGCAGTGCTGAGGGCAGGCTGGTGGCTAATGCCCCTCTGTGCCCTGTCCACTCCTGGGGAGGCCAGACTCTGAGATTAAAACTGTGGCTGAGAGGATGGCCCTCAGGGGATGTCAGAACCAAATGGAGGGCTTCTCCGGCCTTCCCTTCCCTCCTCTTCCCGCTAGGAATTCTCTCAGATCTGAGAACCCTTTCTGCTCCTGAAGTGGTGAGGAGTTCATGCTGGAAAAAAATTGCCAAAAATTACCAGGAAGTGCACATTTTCGTCTGCTTTGCAGCAGCGTTGGGAAATGAAATAGTTTTGTTCGTGTCATCAGGGAATAAAAGAATCGATTCTCGCCTAATGGAGCCCAGGTTCTGGGAGGTACAGTAGAAGTGGTCCCTCAGGCTCTCCCAAGAGGGGCACTCCCAGCTGGAGCAGTTTGCATATCAATCCGCCTAGTGGAACTATCCACGGTAAACCAATTTTGCCAACCTTATGTATCTGTCACTTACAATTAAATCTGTGAAAAATATTGGCTTTGAAATGAGTCTCGGGTAATTTGATTTAGGCTGTAGTGGAGAAATCAGAGATTTCATCGCAGAGTGGACTGTGGTGTCCGTAAGGAGGGGCTTGAATCGGGGCTGCTCTTGGTGGTCAGAGCCCCCCAATCCCTGTGCACACAACGCACCTGTTGGGTTGCTCCTTCTCCAGCAGTTCTGGGCCCTGGCAGCCCCCCATGCCAAACCTCTGCTCCCTCTGAGGGTGCCGGGCTAGCTGGCCAGGGGCTTCCTGAGACTGGTACTGTCAGTGCTTTGGAGACACACCGTTGATCCTGAGCCACCTGCCAGGGCCCTGGGAACTCTGGCCAGAAGTCCAGCCCCACCCTCATCCTGCCATCTCCGACCCTGTGCACCCCCCCGCTGCCCCAGCCTCAGTCTCCCCAGCCTACATGAGCGCTTGTGAGACAGAGGGCTTCAGAATTCTCATCTTTCCTGGGAAGCGATCCTTGTTTTCTTTGGATCTCTGATTTGTCATTTTTATAGAGTTTTCTCCAGCTTTCTCCTTGCAGGGACCCTGCCAATCATTGGGTTTTTGAGTTTAGCTTCCCGAGCTAGCTGGGGGTCGGAAGCAGCAGCCCCCAAAGTCTCCCCAGCACCACCAGGATCTGGGGCCCTTGCCCTTCTGCAGGGCATTCATTCCCTCATCCCACAGGTGTTCCCTGTGCCCCCTGCCACCCCTCAGCCCCTGGAGGACTCTGGCCAGGAGCACTTGGATGAGAGATATCTCTGGGGAATGGGAGAGGGGTGTGCTGCTCCATCCCATTCTGGCCTGGGCTGAACCACTTAGCAGAACTGGGGGTCCTCTGTGCCATGTGTCCACAGCCTGCTGCTCTCCATTCTTTGTGTCCCATCCAGGGCTGCCGGACTGTGCCCCTGCCAGCCTTGCTGATCCTCCTGCCCTGTAGTTAGCGGCCAGCTGGGCAGAGATGGGCTGTTTAGATGTGTTACCTCCCCCCTCAGGTGAAGGTCATGCTTCGGGTCTGGCCAGCACAGGGGTCCCAGCGCTCGTCCGAGTCCATGTCTTTCCTGAAGGTGGACCCTCGGAAGAAGCAGGTGACCCTCTATGACCCGGCTGCTGGTCCCCCGGGCAGTGCAGGCCCCCGGCGAGCTGCCACTGCAGTGCTGCCCAGGATGTTTGCTTTTGATGCTATCTTCCTCCCAGACTCCGAGCAGGTAAAGTGGAGGGTGGGCTTGGCAGGCATCCTCCTGGGGGTTTGGGCAACTGGCCACTGGCTGAGGACCCAGGGGCAGATCTATGCTGGCCCCTCTGTGGGCCAGCCTCTGTGTGATGTAAAGAGGAAGAAGGTGCAGAGTGGAGCCCAGCTGGCTTGGTGCCAACGAGTCTGCCTGTGGGTGGCTCTACCCAGCCGCTGCTGCTAGAGGCCGAGTCCTGGCCTTCTGGAGCCCACCCATGTGGGGCATTCTGAGCTCTGGTGTGTTCTTCCCTGAACATGGGGCCCCTGATGTGCCCCACATGTACTACATGAACTGAGGCCAGGGGTGGGTATCTGCGTGTGCTGTGGTCATCTCTGGCATGTGTGCACTTTCACGGCAGAATATGTTTTGGGGGCTGAGTCCACGTGTGCACATGTCTGGCTGCTACATCTGGTTTGCTGTGTGCAGTATGTCTGCTTCCTGCACACTCAGTGCCGTCTGTGTGCTGTGGGTCTGGTTCCTGCACGCTCAGTGCCGACTGCGTGCAGTGTGTCTGGTTCCTGCACGCTCAGTGCCGACTGCGTGCAGTGTGTCTGGTTCCTGCACGCTCAGTGCCGTCTGCGTGCAGTGTGTCTGGTTCCTGCACGGTCTGTGCCGTCTGCGTGCAGTGTGTCTGGTTCCTGCACGGTCAGTGCCGTCTGCGTGCAGTGTGTCTGGTTCCTGCACGCTCAGTGCCGTCTGCGTGCTGTGTGTCTGGTTCCTGCACGCTATGCCGTCTGTGTGCAGTGTGTCTGGTTCCTGCACGCTCAGTGCCGTCTGTGTGCAGTGTGTCTGGTTCCTGCACGCTCAGTGCCGTCTGCTTGCAGTGTGTCTGGTTCCTGCACGCTGTGCCGTCTGCGTGCAGTGTGTCTGGTTCCTGCACGCTCAGTGCCGTCTGCGTGCTGTGTGTCTGGTTCCTGCACGCTCAGTGCCGTCTACGTGCAGTGTGTCTGGTTCCTGCACGCTCTGTGCCGTCTGCGTGCAGTGTGTCTGGTTCCTGCACGGTCTGTGCTGTCTGCGTGCAGTGTGTCTGGTTCCTGCACGGTCTGTGCTGTCTGCGTGCAGTGTGTCTGGTTCCTGCACGGTCTGTGCTGTCTGTGTGCAGTGTGCCACATGTAAGAGATGTGTCTTTGGCCCCGTGTATGCCAGCCAAGCCTCCCATAGGCTGATTGCCTGTATGTGGCAGGGACAGACAAGTTTGGATTCATAGACATGGTGGAAGGCCGGTGGCCATAGTCTGTAGTCCTGGGTCTGGCCTCATTCTGTGTGCCCTCTTAGGCTGAAATCTGCTCGGGGACCTTAGCTGACGTGCTCCAGTCTGTGGTCAGTGGGGCTGATGGCTGTATTTTTTCTTTCGGCCACATGAGCCTTGGTGAGTGCCCTGCCCTAGAGGAATCGCTGATAACCCCCACTCCCATCCTCACTGCTGCAGTCTCTGGGCTCAACTCCGGGTGGGGAGGAGGTCGGGTGTTCATGTGGGCAGTGGATGGGCATAGGGGTTGGGGCTGCTGGAGAGGAAGCTGAAGCTCTACAGAGCCAGAATGCAGTCTGGACTCGCGGAAGTCCCAGGCAGGCCCTGAGGCCCCTGGGCAGGGCTGGGTGGTCAGTCCCAATGTGTGGCTGTTTGTGGGTTTGCCCTGTGAAGTGCAGGGCTGATGTGCCTGTGCCATCTTTAGGCAAGTCGTACACCATGATCGGCAGGGACAGCTCGCCCCAGAGCCTGGGCGTCGTGCCCTGCGCCATCTCCTGGCTCTTTAGGCTCATCGAGGAGCACAAGGAGAGGACGGGCACACGCTTCTCTGTCCGTGTCTCGGCTGTGGAGGTGTGCGGCCGGGACCAGAGCCTGCGGGACCTGCTGGCCGAGGTGGCCTCTGGGAGCTCCCAGGACACCCAATCTCCAGGAGTACACCTGCGGGAGGACCCCACATGTGGGGCACAGGTGTGCCAGCAGCCCTGTGTGTGGTGGGTAGAGGGCATGGTGTGGGTTTGCACTTGGCTCCAGCTGCTTGAGTGCCCTCTCCTCTCCTTTCTTACAGCTCCTGCGCCAGAGCGAGCTGAGGGCACCCTCGGCAGAGAAAGCAGCCTTCTTCCTGGATGCAGCGCTGGCGGCCCGCAGCACCAGCCATGCAGGCAGTGGGGAGGACGCCCGGCGCCGTTCCCACATGCTATTCACACTACACATCTACCAGTACCATGTGGAGAAGTGCGGCCGGGGAGCCAGTAGGTGCCACACCCAGCACTTGTGTGTGCACAGCTGAGACCTAGGCCCAGGGGCCCTGTTGTCCATTGTTCCCTCGGGGTGTCCTCTGAAGACTCCTACTTGGGCCTGGGATGGGGCTGTGGGGCAGAGTCTGGACCTGGGGCTCCATCATCTACCTGCCCTGTGGTTTCAGTGTCTGGAGGCCGAAGCCGCCTGCACCTTATTGACCTGGGGAGCTGTGAGGCTGTGCCTGGCAGGGGTGGGGAGGCTGCTGGGGGACCTCTGTGTTTGTCCCTGTCAGCCCTGGGCAGCATCATCTTGGCCCTGGTCAATGGAGCCAAGCATGTGCCCTATCGGTGAGTGTGGGCACCTTGGTGGGCACTGGTCGGGGGCTGGGCAGTGGGCTGGGGAGAGGCCAGGCCTCATGCCTGAGGGACTCTGGTGGTCCCATGCTTCCCTGCCTGAGAGGCCTCCTTGCCTGAGGGCTGCCTGATCCAGAGCTAGGCTGGTGGCAGGTGGCCTAGGGTGCAGGGACAGAGTGGATGCCAGACCTGACCTGGGGCTCCCCTTGCCCAGCCTCCTATGCCGATGTCTAAGCCCCCTCGGCCCCCAGGGACCACAGACTCACCATGTTGCTGCGGGAGGCACTGGCCACAACCAGCTGCCACACCACCATGATTGCCCATGTCTCAGACATGCCGGCCCACCACGCCGAGACGCTAAGCACAGTGCAGCTGGCTGCCCGCATCCACCGTTTGCGCAGGAAGAAGGCCAAGGTGGGTCCATCTCCTGCTCACCCTTCCCCGAGGGCCTCCCCTGGCTTCCCTGCCAGTCCCTGTAAGGAGTGTGTGGGGGAGTACTGTGTCATGTAACCTGCCTGGAGATCAGAGACCCCAGCCCAAGGTCCCCAGAAGTGTCAGAGCTGCTGGCAGTAAGAGCTGGTGGGGGCCTGGCCTCTCTCTAGCCTGTTGTCCCATATCGGCCCCTGGGCCTGGAGAGAGCAGCACCAACCAGCTCACCAGGGGCATTCTAGGCACCCATGGGGCCTTGTGGGCATTCAGGGCAGACAGCCTGGCTCTGAGTTCCAGCTTGCAGCCACAGGTCCTACCACATCTTCCCTCTCCCCCAAAATGCGGATCAATGCCGTTCTCCCTGTGAAGTGGCTGACAGGAGCCCCCTCAGTGCAGTTCCTGGCAGGGCCTGGCTGGTGGCTGCCACCATCACTGTCATCACAGGGCCCATGGCCTGGAGTCCTGGGGAGGGTTGGGAAGGAGACTGGGCTCACAGCCGCTTTGCCCCCAGTGTGCTTCCAGCTCCTCGGGTGGGGAGAGCTCCTGTGAGGAGGGCCGTGCCCGCCGTCCCCCACACCTGCGGCCCTTCCAGCCTCGTGCTGTGGGCCTGGACCCTGACCGCCCAGGGCCTGGCTTGCCTGGGGACCCGGATTACTCATCCAGCAGTGAGCAGTCCTGTGACACCGTCATCTACGTGGGGCCTGGTGGCACGGCACTGTCTGACCGTGAGCTCACTGACAATGAGGGCCCACCGGACTCTGTGCCCATCATCCCTGCTCTGAGCCGCCGCCGGCCCTCAGTGGGTCCGCGAGATGCTGACCACTTCCGCTGCAGCACCTTTGCCGAGCTGCAGGAGCGGCTGGAATGCATCGATGGCAGCGAGGGGTCTTGGGGGTCCCCCTGTGGCCTGGACAGGGCCAGGGCCAGCTCCTCCCCAGGGAGCAGGAAGCCCTTGGCACCTAAGGCTGCATCCCCCAGGAAGGCCATGGGCCCCCAGATGGCGGCCAGCACTCCTCAAGGCAGCCCTGGCCTGGACACCCACCAGGGTGCCCCTGAGCCCTCCAAGACTGATACCTGGGGTGACCAGAGGGAAGACAGTGGTACCCGGCCTGAGTTGTCTACCCCAGACAAGGCCTCTGGGGGTGGAGGCAGAAGGCCACTGCCCAGCCCGGCCCCTCCGCCCCCTCAACCCGAAGGCCATGGAGTCCCTGAGGAGCCTGGGGGAGGGGGTGCCAATTGTGTGGTGCGGACACCCCCTGTAGGCATGAGCGGGCAGGCGGGCCGGTCCCCACTGCTCCCAGACGTGGCCTGCCCCCACCCAGCTGCTCGTGGTCACCGTCTGGAGCGGGGCTTGCTGACGGCCACAGTGACCCTGCAGCAGCCTGTGGAGCTCAATGGCGAGGATGAGCTGGTGTTCACGGTGGTGGAGGAGCTGTCCTTGGGTGGGCTTGCAGGAGCTGGGCGGCCCACCAGCCTGGCTAGCCTCGGCAGCAGCTGCTCCCTGCAGGCCCTGGCCTCTGGGTCCAGGCCGGTCAGCATCATCAGCAGCATCAATGATGAGTTCGATGCTTACACGTCGCCTGCTCCTGAGGGCCCAGGCAGCCCCCCAACCTACAAGGTCAGCCTCCACGATTCTGCCACCTGTGATTCCAACTTGCCTCTGGGGCCTGACGCCCCTGTCCTGGATGGCTCCCTGGAGGATGGCAGCTCTGGCTGCCTGGAACAGGACAGAGTTGACAGCCCTGGCCAGGCCTGGAGTCCTCACCCCGGGGAGGCAGCTGCAGCAGCCACAGCCCAACTGGGGAGGGAGCCCTGGGCTGGGTCCCCTCAGGGAGCAGCCACAGCACAGACCATCCACTCCAGCCTACCCCGGAAATTGAGGACTACTTCAGCAGCCAGCCGCACAGGCTGCACTCATGTGGGCCAGAGCCCACCTGGCCGAGGCCTGTTTGAGGACCCATGGCAGCTCCGGGCAGGTGAATGTGACGTGCTCCAGGTGGCCTCTGCTGGCAGGGCCCCCAGCCCTATCCCTGGCTCCTCCCGGCTGCTTGAGGGCCAGGTCATGCTGGCTTGTGCCCAGAGGGTGGTGGATGGGTGTGAGGTAGCTGCCAGGGTGGCACGCAGGCCAGAGGCTGTGGCTCGGATTCCGCCACTGCGGAGGGGAGCCACTACATTGGGCGTGACCACACCTGGTGGGTCCTGTGGGGATGTTCTCGCTGAGGCAGGGGCCTGCTCAGGAAGCCTGAAGGCCTCCCCCACCGGCAAGAAGAGTGTGGCTCCCAAGGGGGGCTTCTTCCTGAGGCCCAGTGGGGCGGCCCCCCCAGCCCCGCCTGTGAGGAAGTCCAGCCTGGAGCATAAGAGCGGCTCAGCCCTAGCCCCTACTCAGGCTGTGGGCCTGATGCGAGTCGGGGCTGCTGCTATTTTCCGAGGAGAGGAGGAGGCCAGGCCCAGTGGCCGGATTGACCACTCCGTCCCTAGGGCCACATCCAGCCTGAAGGCCCGAGCCAGCAAGGTGGAGGTAGTACACCGTTCCACTGGCCACCCATCTCTAGAACGGCATGAGGGTCTGGCGCACAGTGGCGGCAAGGTCAGGGAAGCTGCTGGACGGCCGCCCCGGGCTGTGCCCAGGTTGGGGGTGCCGCCTGCCAGTCCCATGCCTGGGTTGACCCCTGCCTGTAGGAGCAACCCAGCCAAAGGTGTGGGAGCCCCTAAGCCCCTGCCTGGTGGGGCCAAGAGCCGTAGCCTAGTGGCCGGTGGGTCACGAGCTCTGGGTGGTTCAGTGAAGCCACCGGCCTCTGTGGCAGGCAAAGCCCCCAGTGGGCCTGGGACAGGTGCCAGGGCAGCCCCACGGGCTGGGCCAGGTATTGGCGCTAAGGCTGGTCGTGGCACCATTATGGGCACCAGGCAGGCACTCCGGGCTGCCCACAGCCGTGTCAATGAACTGGCGGCCAGTGGAGCCCCTGGCAGAGGCTGTCCCTCGTGGGGTGCAGCCGACTCGGACAGTGGCAATGACAGTGGTGTAAACACGGGCGAGGAGCGGCCGCCAGTGGGCCCAGCCCTGCCCTCCCCCTACAGCAAGGTGACAGCACCACGGAGGCCACAGCGCTACAGCAGCGGCCACGGCAGTGACAACAGCAGTGTGCTGAGCGGGGAGCTTCCACCTGCCATGGGCCGCACAGCCCTTTTCTACCACAGTGGTGGCAGCAGCGGCTACGAGAGCATGATGCGTGACAGTGAGGCCACTGGCAGCGCCTCCTCTGCCCCGGACTCCATGAGTGAGAGCGGGGCTGCCTCCCCAGGCGCCCGCTGCCGCAGCCTCAAGTCCCCCAAGAAGAGGGCCACAGGTGGGCGAGGCAATGGCCCTATGTTGTGCATAGGCCTCTACAGTGTGTAGAGCTAATAGGCAAGGCACTGGGGGGGAGAGCCTGGAGGCACAGGCCGTTGTCAGTTTGGACTCTCAAGCACACAGACATGCACTGCCCTCTAGGATGCGTGAAGGCGTCCAGGGCAGCAGTGCCCTGTCTGCTGTGCAGAGCGAGCACAGGGCAGCCCTGAGCACTTGCTCAGCCAGGCCACTGAGGAGCTGGGAGGAACCCCGACAGGACTGCCATCAGGGATGGGACTGCAAAGGTCAGGCTGAAGAAGTGGCCCTGAGCCTAGCAGGGGGGCAGTGAGAGCAGTGAGACCAGTGCGGTGTTGGGAATTGGGCTTGGCATGGCCAACTAGGATGCTGGGGCTCCCTCCAGGGGAAGGCTGACCTCTCCTGCTGCTATTGGTGTCACTGTCCAGGAGAGAGGGCCTGGCATGGCTCCAGAGACTGAGTCCCAGGGACAGGAGGGCTGTTTGCGAGGAAGGGCTGCTTGTTTGGGGAGTGAGAAGCAGACTCCCCTAGGCAGTGGAGGCAGCCTCCATGTCCCTTTGCTCCTCGGGGCATAACTGACCTGGTGGGGCAGGCGAGGCGGTCCTGGCTGGACTCTTAAGTGATCCCAGTGGGGGCCTGGGCCCGGCTCCTCCCAGCCCGATGCTTGCCCAGCACCTGGCTCTGTTTCAGGTCTGCAGCGGCGGCGGCTGATCCCAGCCCCGCTGCCGGATGCTGCTGCCCTGGGCCGCAAGCCCAGCCTCCCTGGGCAGTGGGTGGACTTGCCCCTGCCCCTGGCCAGCTCACTCAAGGAGCCCTTCGAGATCAAGGTGTATGAAATCGATGATGTGGAGCGCTTGCAGCGGCCACGCCCAGCCCCACGGGAGGACCCCGCCCAGGTCAGGCTGGTGGTGGGCTCAGGGCAGATGCTGAGCTCCAGGTGGCAGTGTGGGCAGCACGGGCCATGGGACAGCTTGCAAGGCTGTGGGAAGGGTTATGGTCGGGCAACCTCTGAACCTGCCTTCTCTTGTTCACAGCCCTTGCAGGATGTGCAGGTAAGAGCTGGCCCTGTCCAGCCTGAGCCCAGTGGTCTCCTAAGTTCCCCCTGGGCAGTGGATGGCTGGCTGGAGGTTCCTGAGGCCACTGTTGCTGTCCCCTGGAGTCCTGCCTATTGGGGGGGGTCCCAGAGTCATGCCAGGATCCAGGCGGGTACCAGCATTTGGGGGAGGTGGGCGCCATGGTAGGAGCTGGGTGGCACTGGGGCGATGCCTGTCCTCTGGCCTGAGCCCCTTCACTGCCCACCCAGAGCCCCACATGTGGCAGCACAAGGCTGCGTCTGGCAGAGCGCAGGCAGCAACGGCTGCGGGAGGCACGGGCCAAGCATGAGCACCTGTGCCAGGAGCTGGCTGAGACCCAGGGCCGGCTGATGGTGGAGCCCGGCCGCTGGCTGGAGCAGTGTGAGTGCCCCTGTGCCCTCGGCCACCTCTCTGCTCTCTGAACCCCAGTGGCTGTGCTCACATACCCTGTGGGGGACATTGGGGGGAGGGGCCCCGGGCCCCTGGGCCCAAATGCCCTTCCTGCCCCTACCCTGGGCCTGACTCAGTGCCTGTTGTCCTCCCTACCCAGTCGAGGTGGACCCGGAGCTGGACCCCGAGTCAGTGGAGTACCTGGTGGCCCTGGAGCGAGCCACGGTGGCCCTGGAACAGTGCGTGAACCTGTGCAAGGCCCATGTCATGATGGTCACCTGCTTTGACATCAGCATTGCTGCCACTGCTGCAGTCCTGGGGCCACAGGAGGTGGACGTATGAGGCTAGGACCGCTGCAGTCCTGGGGCCACAGGAGGTGGATGTATGAGGCTAGGCAATGGACACAGGGGAGGGGATGTGCAGGGGGTGCCAGGGCAGGACATCAGATGGAGCGCGGATGTGTTCTGGTTGCCGGAGGAGGACACAGGGCTGTGAGGACACAGGATGGGGTCTCTGAGAGGAGGTGAGCATGGGTGGGAGGGCTGGCCTGGGCGATGGAGCAGACAGCGTGTGAAGACGGTTGCCACCAGCAGCAACGCAAGTGCCTTTGACCTTGTTTTGGATTTTTCTCCTTTTTGCATTTGGTGCTAAGGACTCAAGACACCAGCAGACCACATGCTAGGGCTGGCAGCTTGGGCTAGGGCTGAGCTGGCTTGTGTATGTGTGTAGCTTGCCTTCTCTGCAGCCTGAGGTGTGTTTCAGGACAGGCCTGCCGGGTCTTCCAGGACATGGGATTGGCCTCTGGGCACAGCCTGGGGTGGGCATGTGGATTCCCAGCACAGATTGTGCAGGTGAGGTCTTGAGGGTGGGATGGCCGACCCAGGTGCCCTCTCTTCCTGAAAGACCCTGCTCTGTGCCGAGGACACCAAGGGTAGCTAACAGGGCTGAGCCATAGTCCCATGCTGCCTCTTCCACGGCAGGAATTTTTACCAAAACCACAAGCAAAAAAATAAACCACCACCGCCAACAAAGATGGGGGAATAAGGGTTTTGTAAAGCTTCTTTCTGTAAGGTTCATATTTTTGTATCATTTTGGCTATAAATGCAGGATTTGCTGTGGGAATTTGAAGACAAATGATCTATGTTTTTATGGTTTTCTACAGAAGGTGCCCCTCGGGCCAGCCCTCCCCACTGCGGGAGGCAGCTCTCTCTGGGGGTCCCTAGGGAGAGTGGGCCTCCTTGAGAGGTGCTTCTTGCCAAGCACAGATGAGGGCTGAGCCTGCCGATGTTTATGACGTCACCCATGACAGGCTGGCGCTCTCTGGTTGTGACTGTCTGAATCCAAGCTCTGTGTAGATGACATCGCATAGTGGGTCTCACCTGTGAATAAAAGATGCACACTTGTCACACAGCCGCTGCGCTCACTGGGGCTCTCTCACGGCTCGCTGCCCTGCAAGGGTCTGTGTCAGAACTCTCCGTCCCTGTGGCAAGGCCTTTTGGAGGGTGGAGGGAGGTGGAACTTGTGACTGCCCCTCCTCCCTGACTCCTTCACCGCTTTCTTCTTGACACTCCCCGGGAGGGGCTCAGCTTGGGGACTGGGCTGGTAGGAAATAGCCTTTTCTGCTGGGCTCCTGGCTCCCTTGGTAATGGGTTATGTTATCTGAGGAAATCAAGGAAAGGATGATGGGGAGCCTTGTCCCCTTTGCTTCCTGCCTGCCTTCTGGGCCACAAGTGATTGGATGTACACTGAGGCTCAGGACCTCCAGCTGCAAGCATGGGGCTCAGACTGGGGCTAGTCCTGGATACATTGGGGTTGGCTGTGTCCCAGGCCCTTTGGAGGAGGGCTGCCCCTCTGAGCACACCATCTCACCTGAGGCACACACACCTTCTGGCCCACCTTGGTGGCCTCCTGCTTTCTTGGGGTTCTGTGAGCCTCACATACTGCGTGTTCACAGCTGAGCCAATCAGCTTTCCCCTAAACCTGTTTCTCTGTCCCCATGCCAAAGCCCCACCTCTGCAGGCCTCAGGCTGCTCCCCCATACTCAGACCTTGGTCCTGACCCTGACACCCCACTGTGCTGCACTCCCCACCCCCTGCACCAGCAGAAACAGACCCACAGCAACAGGGCTTCTGCAGCCTGACACCCCCCGGGAGAGGCCTTCCCATGCCTGCTCTGCCAGGTGCCCCTTCCCTGGCTGCAGGCGGTCAGCATGGGCCCTGCACCAGACCACATTGTGCGGTCTTGTCCTGTTTCCCAGCCTTGGTGGGACCCTCGGAGCTTGGCAGCCAAGTCATTATTATTCCTCTGCATGGCACAGGGCTGGGTCCCAGCCCCAGGGGTGACTGGGGGACTAGTTGAAGAAGAAATGATTGAACAAATGCATTACTGCCTCTCAAAGAGGACTGCAGCTGGGCAGAAGCAGGTCCTGGATACACAGCATGCTAGAGCTGTGTACCCATCTGCAGAGCTAGGCCCATATGCTGGCCCAGATCAGACCCAGCCCTTCGAGTGGCCATGTGGCCCCTGTGGGTCTGGCCACAGAGTAGTCCACACCCAGGCCTCCATATAGAACTGGGACCACCTGCTATTGCAGCTGGCCAGGCAAGAGGCAGCTCGGGCCCTGACTCCCCGTTTTCTATTTTGAGGTTAGGTCTGGGTCCCAGTAGAACACAGACTTCTAGGGAGGGCATGGCTATTCCTCACCAGCCAGTGACGCCCAAGCTACTGGTTTCTGTCACTAATCTGGGGCCTCAGTGTGTGGGGGGGTTTGTGTGTCAAGTCAGGGCAGGTGTGGTGGAGCCTGGGCTGGGGCAAGAGTGGTCCCCCCAGGACCCTGCTCTCTTGGAGCCCCCTGGCCCAGGGTCCTGTAAACTTGGTGCAGCAGATGGGGACCCCCACTTTCTGCACAGAAGTACCAGCCAGGCACCCTGTTTGCTGGGGCTGGGGCACTGCTGAGGTCTGGATGGGTCAGGGTGCCCCATCCTCAGGGCCTGGGGCAGTGCTGGGCCCAGGTGGGGTGGCAGCGGCTGGGGAGCCTACCCTGGAGCCCTGGGTCACTGCCCAGTGTGTGGCTTTGGCTCCTGCAGGCTCTGCACTGTCCTCCCAGATGAGGGTGAGGTGTGTCCTTTCCTTACACAGAGAGCACCCTGCTTCCTCCTCCATCCCTTGGTCATTTGAGGGGTTCAGAGCCTGCTTCTTGCCAGGAGCCACTTGTGCCCTGACCCTCACTGTCACCCCACCTCATGCTGTGGCCTCTGTGGCCCAGGTGGGGCTGGCCTACAGTGTGGCCAGGCGTTGGTCACTTCCTACAGCCTCAGCCAGGCTCTCAGAGGGTGGTGCTTACTCTTCTGGATGGGAATCCACTGTCCTGGGGCCGGGCTAGGGTGGCCTTTCATCTGGGACATCAAAGTCTCCACCTTGTTGTTATAGGCTGGGAACCCAGCCAGGGCTCCCACTTTATGGATGAGATGGCTGCAGCCACCCAGGACCCAGCTCTCTGACTAGACCCAAATCTCAGCCAGCATGGGGTCCATGCAGAGGGACCCAGTGGTTACTTGTGTCCACTCGGTGCTCTCTCTCTTCCGAAGAGGGCAGAGGTGGAGAGTGGGGAGCAGGAGGTGGAGTTCCTAGCGCAGGGTCAGATCAGCCTAGCATGGGGTAGGAGTGCTGCCTAGGGGAGTTGCTGGCTGCTGACTGAGGGGCTGGGTGGTAGGAGGGGCGTGAGGGCAGGGACCTAAAGGACGCATGACCAACTAGGCTGGCCCCTGGGTGAGGTGCCTGTCTGGCTCTCTCCAAGTCCAGGCCTGCTCTGCCCGCCCTACCCACCCAGCTACTGGCACTGGGGGCCACACAGGCAGGCAGGGACAGGGGCTATACCTGGCTTGTCTAGTGAGGGGAGAGGTTGGTGGGTCACAGTCTGGCTCCCTCGTGCCCCCATGAGGCTGCTCTCCTGGCTAAGGGTGTGGGGCTTCCCTTTGCCAGGGATTGATCGGCAAGGGAGGAAGGGAGCAGAGCCCCCGCACTCTGGATTCAGAACCCTCCTGTTCTGGCAAAGGGTCAAGGTGACCCCAGCTGGGGGTCTTGGGTGCCTGGGGTGGGGCCTGGAGCTTTGAGAGTGAGCACTTCACCCTCAGAGGTCCCCTGTGTGCCATGGCACAGGAGGTGATGGGAGCCTGGTGCAATAATGGTGCAGTGGTGGTGGCTGGGCAGGCTTAGTAGGGCAGAACAGTCTGGGGACAGTGGTAGTGAGGACCTAGGGAGTCCTGCAGGCAGCAAGCTGCATCCTGGGACCTGAACTGCAGCCTGAGTCACCTCCCTTCTTGTGCACCTGGTCCTGCTCTACCTCAGGGATGTCTGTCCCCTGGGCACTGGTCCCTGAGAGACTGCCTGCGAGATGGGAGTGAGGTCTCTCCAGCAGTCTCTATGGGGCTCTTGCTGGGCTGTGGGCCCCTGCAGCTAGACAGGGTGGCCTGGGGAGCCCCACATGATGCCCCAAGAAATGGCAATGCCTGCACGTTCTGGTGGGGGTGGGGGAGGCTCTGCAGCCTCTGAGTATCTTTGAGCTTTGGTTTCTTCCTCTGCCATTGTCACAGTGTGGTCACAGCTTGGTGCCTGTCCTCTACTGGGTTTACCCCTAGGGCCAGCCTGGCTGCCTCACATGCATGCAGAGTGCCTGGGCTCCCTGGAAGTGGCCCCTGGCTCACCCTCTAAGGCCGTGGTTCTCAACCTTCCTAATGCTGCGACCCTTTAATAGAGTTTCTCATGTTGTGGTGACCCCTAACCATAAAATTATTTTTGTTGCTATAGAACCGAAAATAATTTTATGGTTGGGGGTCACCACAACATGAGGAAATATATTAAAGGGTCGAGGCATTGGGAAGGTTGAGACCCACTGCCTAAGGGCCCTGGGGGAGTCTGAGGATTCCCCTGCTCTGTGGTGGCTCCCCGGCCTCCCTGGGCCCTGGGACGGAGATCCAGCCTGCTCTGCTGCCCCTCCCCAGCTGGGGAGCCCTGGAGCGGGTGGCTGGGCTCTCTCCCGCAAACAGGAAGCTCAGGGCTGTTTCTCCCTCCTGACATTGTGTCTGCCAAGGCAGGATCCAGGCCCCACTTCCACACAGGAAACCGAGAGGCAGGGAGGGGGCCAGTAAGGAATTCCCTGGGCAGGCCAAGGAGCTGGGGCTTCCTGTGGGTTACGTGGGCAGTGTAGGGATGGGAGAGGTGTGGGGGGCAGGGGTGCATGTGGTGGGGCAGAGGTCTGGGCTTTGGCTGTCATGGGGACCCTGAGGCCTAGCATCTGCCTCCTTGTCAGAGAGGTAGTGTCTCCCCTCCACAGAAGCCAGTGTGGCTAGCACGGGAGGACATTTGTGGTTTCAGGGAGGCACTCCTGGAAGGGGTGGGAACAGAGGGTGCGGCTCAGGTCCTCTGAAGGTGCTCTCCTCCAAGCTGGGGCCTGGGCAGCAAAAGGGTCCTCCCCAAAATGCCTCCTTTTTTTTTTTTTTTAATGAGACAGAGTCTTGCTCTGTCACTCAGGCTGGAGTGTAGTGTCACCACCATAGCTCACTGTAGCTTTGAACAACTCCTGGGCTCAAGGGATCCTCCTGCCTCAGCCTCCTAAGTAGCTGGGACTACAAGTGCCTATCACCAGGCCTAGCTAATTTTATTTTATTTTATAGAGATAGGGTCTTGCTATGTTGCCCAGGCTGGTTTCCAACTCCTGGCCTCAAGTGATCCTCCCACTTCAGCCTCCCAAACTGCTGGGATTACAGGTGTTAGCTGCCAAGATGACCCAAAATGCCTTCCTGACCAAGGCCTTCATGAAAGTGGGTCTCCCTCCCTCCACCTCCCCACCCTCCCTGCTCCAACTCCATCAAACCTCAGCCTTTTGCTACACTGTATTTGTTCCAGAATCATCTTTTAAAAATCAAGTTTTTTAGGCCTACAGTAGAGTTGGGAAGATAGTACAGAGAGGCCCAGTACCCCGTTCACGTCCCCATGCACATGCCTCGTGTCAGCAGGTGCACTTGTTATGATGAACCAGTAACATGTGGCTACTGGCTGAGGCTGGCCTTTTGTTCACATGTCCTCAGTTTCCCCCCTGTCTGTCCAGGCCTTGCACCAGAGGGTGTGAAGTTCATGTTCCTTGGAATCCTTTGCTCAGGAGACTTGTCTCTTCTCTGCCATTTCTTACTTTCTCAATTACTTCGGTATGGACATGAGGACCTTTCTTTTATACTTAGTTATAATCCAATATTGCTTAGTTTTGTTGCTAAAATTGTCCCAGCTCTGGCAACAGTGCTGGTGGCAGTTTCCTGACTGCTCCTCTGAGCTCTTGGCTGGTGGCAGTTTCTTGACCACAGTTCTGAAGCCCCCAGCCCTGGGGCCCTGCTGCCTGTCCATAGGTAGCCTAGGCATCCTGGCCCTGCCCTGCAGGTGACACTTTGTACCAGTGTCTCAAGTCCTCAGCATGCTCCACTTGGCATTCCCTAAGCCCTTGGGTCTCGATCTGCACAGGGACCTCCAACCCTCTGATGTGGCCAATGCCTGGGAAGTGAGGGCTGAGGCCCTGGCAGTGGGGCTGAGGCCCTGGCAGTGGGGCTGAGGTCCCAGCGTGTCCAGGTAGAGTGGCTCACGGCTAGTCCAGGCCCAGCCTATCCCTCTCATCTGACTCGTTGAACAGAATGGAGCTCCTGGGGCTGAGGGCAATTCCTATGAAGCAGGGACCCTGCCCCTCGGAGAAGATATATGGTCTAGGTTAGTGGAAAGCTGTGTGTCCACAGAGGAGACGCCAGGTGGGGCCATGGGTGGCTCAGGGTACTTGGCGTGGGTCTGGGTTGACCATGACCCTGCTCCCCGCACCCGTGCCTCACTTCTCTTCCTGCGGCAGGAGCTGCTGCCCAGCTGCACCTGCACTGGCTTCGCTGTTGGATAGAGGTCTCTGTAGGTGGGAATAAACCTCTCCTGTCTCTGGCTGTGGGGGCGACCAGCTATATTTCTCACTGCCTCAGCAGCTGTCCGAGGAAGCTGATGTGCCTGACAGAGGGGTGACGCTCTAAATCTGTGCCCTGCGCTGATTTGTAGGCCTGGCTGTGCCGGCACAGGGTGCCATGGCATCTTTACGAGGTGGGATGGGGACAGGCTGGGTGTGATGTATGGCCTGGGCTGCCCCCTGCCCCGCTGCCAACCTCGCCCACCTTGTCCCCCGCCTGCCAGGCCAGCACCAGCTGTGATCTGGGACCAGGTTGAGGGCAGGAAGGTGTTGGCCTCAGGCTGCTACTTGCTCAGGGAGCCTTGAAATTTGGCTTCAGGAATGAGTTTTCCCACAGCATGGCCATCTAGGGGGCTTCCTGAGCCCAGAGGCCCTGGCTGTGTCTGGACTGAGCCGGTGGCAGGGATAGCAGAAGCTGGCTCCTGTTATGGGGAGAAGACGCCATCCCACCATGGGGATTGCACAGACAACCCCAGAGTCACCCAGGCCGCAGTCAGTAGCTGGGATGTGGGTAGATGAGGCTGCAGTGAGGGTCACGGGAAATACACGCACACTTGGGTGCTCACCAGACTCACTCTTTATTCCAGCACCAGGTGTCCTCCTGCCCCCACCCTCACCCCAGCCAGAGCGTCCTCCATTTGGGGGACATGCTGCTTCTGTACCAGGCAGAAGGTGGCCCTGGAGTATCTCGTGGCTCAGCTCCTAGGATCTGGTTTCCCCAGAAGCAGGTACAACTTGAGGAAAGTGCCAGGCTCTAGAGTTCTTCACAGGCTTCAGTCCAGAGAGGACTCCAGAGCTGGAGCCAGAGCTATCATGGAGGGGAGGGCTGAGCAGGTTGAGCTTGCCTGCAGGGGTGCTAGAGGGGGTGTTATGGTGGGTACCCAGAAGCCCACTCATGTGAGGGCCCTGCAGGCAGAGGCCAGGCCTCCCAGAGGGCCAGGTTATGCTGTGCTGGGCCTCTGAGAAGAGCCAGCCCAGGGTGGGAAACCGACTGTGGGCCCTCTCTGGTGTGGTGTCACTCTGGGTTCAGGGTTGGCCTTCTTATCCTTGTGGTCACTATGACATGTGACCAGCCAGGCAGCACACATTTGGAATGGCTCCCACCCCCATGGGAACCACAGCCCTCTGCTTACCAGTGTGGCAATCTACCTGGACCATGCTTTGTGGCCTCCTGACCAGGCCCACTCTACCCCTAGGCCTGACCCTTAAAAGGTCACTCTACCTCCTGACCTTCCAGGCCACCTGTGCCTACATGTGCACCCCAATATGCCACCATTATGGGCCCCTTGAGTGGGGTCCTGGTCTCTAAACCACCTATAGGCCAGGAGGCCTGCTGCAGCTGCTGGAAGGAAGCGTCTCTGGGATTTCCCTGTCTGGCTAAGTGGCTTTCCTTCAATGGGCCTGGTTGGCTGGACCAGGTCACCCTGCTTGCCAGGCCACCCTATCCTTGGAGAGAAAGCCACCCCCATACCCTTACCTTCAGACAGACCCGGACCTGGGATCCAGGGGGCCAGAGTGAAAGTGCAAGGCACGCCCTGGGACCAGCAAGGAGGGGTCTGGGAGAGCCTCTGCCTTGGGGACTCCTGAAGTGAGAGGCACATTCACTGTTTCCTCATAACAGCTCTGGTGGCTGTGCAGGGCCCCATTAGTCCCACCCAGGGGCCTGCGGGAAGTTCCTCCAACTGGCAGCTGTGTGAGGGAGCCATGGTCTGGGAACAGTCCTGGGGTTGCAGGATCCCCATGGGGGGAGTGTGTGGTCTCCTGAACAGGGAGAGAGGGGGCTTTGGGTATAGGTGGGAAATGCAGGCAGGAACCCCAACCCTGCAGGGCCTGGGCCCCGCGTTGCCTTGCACCTACATCCAGAGGGTTATGAGGCATCTAAATTTCCCCTGAGGGCTGGTCCTGAGTGCAGGGGCAGGTGTGGTAGTCAGCCTCCACAGGAAGGTGGAGAGCTGTGTGTCAATTGCGCTGTTGTCAGCTTAACTCACAGCAGCTGCAGGCTGAGGCAGCCATTAGGGCTCATCACAGAACCCACCTGCCTGCCGGACCACATTGCCCAAGGTCTGCCGGGCTCTGCCCTGCCCAGGGTCACAGAGACACAGTCAGGCAGTGACTGTCCCTAGCCTGAACAGGCTGGACTGACTAGGAGTAAATTCCCACCACTGCATAACCCTGGGCTGGCTGCTGGCCCTTGTGCCGTCGTGAGCCCTCTGAAGAGGTAGGTGCGTACTGTGCTGGTATCACTGGGGTCCAGTCAGGTGAGGGGCTTAGTGGTGTCAGTGAATTTGGCTTAGATGGGGATGGCATGGACAGGACAGGATGGCATGGTGTGGGGCCTTGGTCCACAGCCAGTCTCTGCTGCTACTAGCTGTGTGGCCCAGCCCAAACCATTTATCCTCTCTTGGCATGAGGCAGGGGTGCCAGGAACCTGTCTGGCCGTGTATACAGCTGTGATTACTTGTTGCCATTGCCACAGGTATTTATAAGGGTCCTTCTGGGCCCAGGCCTGGGCTGATATCAGAGCCTCCTTATTCTACAGGGTGAGGTACAGAGGCTCTGCCTTACCCAAGGCACAGAGGAAGATGTAGGTGGTTTGCTCACTTGCAGCTGAGTCTGTCCTCAGCCTCACCTGGCAGCAGAGCCCCATGGGTCCTTGAGGCCTGGCCAGGGCAGAAGGACAAAGGGTTGGGGGCACGTCTGCATGTGTCCACTTGTGTCCTCGTGTGTCCTTGTGGGCTGGTGTGGGTATTGCATGTTTGCAATATCCACAAGGGCAGGCCAGGGAGCCCACCTTGGGGTGCAGCAGCTGGGCCTGGTGACCCCTGAGGCACCCCTCTGAGGTGATGGTGAGGAGTGAGGGCCCCAGCATCAGGCCTACCTGCCTTGGGCTGTGGGTGGTGGAGCCAGCAGGGCACTGGGGGTGCTGAGGGGTCTCCCCTGCTGGGGATGCACTTTGACCCTGCTCCCTTAGATTACATGGGCCCTGGACCTCAGCCCATAGCTTGGTTTCCTGATTTTTCAAAGTAGCCTACAGCTGGGCCAGCTCAAGTTGCTGGGGTGGGGGCTTTCATGAGGGGGCAGGCTCTGGCTCCCCAGGCTAGGGATGAACTAATGGCAGGGCAGGTGGGGGTGGGGCTGGGGGTGGTGGTCCTGCTGTGGGCTTCAGAAGCCCCCCTGAGTCCCAGTCTAGCCTGGCCTGGGCCCTTTGACCCATTTCCTGCCGCGCCCTCAGGGGTTATCTGTTTCTGTCTCCCAGGGGCCTTATCTGGACACCCTGCCCATGTCTGGCAGGCAGCACCTGCCCTCCCTCCCAGGGCCCCCCAGCTGTCAGTCAGGGGAGGAGAGTGGCCTGATGCTCAGAAAGGCTCACCCAGGCAGCACAGCTGCAGTACCAACATATGGGGTGTGAACACAGAGCAGAGTGGTTAGACTTGCAAACGAGCTCTCACCAACAAGAGGCTGGTACATCCATGCCTGCCCTGCCCCCAGGCCCCACCCCAGTGCACTGCTAGGGAAACAGACCCAGAAGGTCACTTGGCAGAAGCCTGCCCTGCCCTCCCCTCCTCCCAGGGCGGATCTGTCAGCAGCCTTCTTGGGCAGACCCCAAGCGTCTTTCTCTTGGTACCTGGGCCGATTCTCCTCACCTCCCTCCCTGTGCTTCAGCCCTGGGATCTGTCCCTTTGCTTGCCCATAGGGTGGCCCTCAGCTCCCACCCCTCCCTCTGTGCCCTCTCCCGGGCCACCTGCTCTGCCCTGTGGCTTCAGTCCTCCCTGAACTCCTCTTCCCAAGCCCCAGACCTGCAATTCTGTGAGCCTCTAGGCATCTGCTCCACATCCCTTAGCCTCTGGGCCCATTCCTGAGGGTGCCGCTCCATCCTCCTCCTGGAAATTGATAGGAACTAGGGTTCCCCACCCTGTCCCCATGGTGAGGTTGACCCGCCTCAGACTCTGGCAGGTCCAGAAGGACACTCTGTACTTGGGGGGCCATGGCTGCAGGAGGGGGCAGGAGTGTCTCTTAGTGACACTCAGGCCAAAGTCTCCTTGTTGCTTACAATTCTCCATTTCACTTACAAAGACTCATATCCTTTGTTTGCCATGTCGTGGGGTCAAGCTCCTGTGGGTCTGTCCTGCAAATTGTGTGGTTTGCTGCTCCTCAGCAGCACCAGCCCCGTGACCCTGGGGGTGTCGGGCCATCTGGTCCATGTTCCTCGTGGGTGCACCAGAGGGTCTTCTTTTGTTTTAAGGAGAGAAATATCTGCAGTGTTCTCAGTTCAGCTCTGGGCCATGGGATGTCAAGATCAGGGTGGTGAGGGGCTGGAGGAAAGGCTTCCAAAGAGACAGGGCCTCGGCCCCACAAACCCGAGGACTTGCACCAGGCTGTACCTCCTTGGAGCAGTTACCTCCCTAGAGCAGGCACCCTGGCTGGGAGACTTTGGCCCAGCCAGCAGGTGTCCTTGTGCCCTGGACAGAGACTGGGGGCTGCTGGGTCCTCTGCTCCATCCTCACAGCACCACTATTTCCTTTTCTATAGAATGGGAGCAAAATCCCTGCCTCCTGGGGCAGCAAGTGGATGACTTGTGTGAGGGCTCATAGCAGGCGCCACAGAGGCCAGAATTTTCCAATTTTGCTTTAATTTCCTAAAGCCAAGCTATGTGAGCCCATGATGTGTGTCTGGGTTATGTTGAGGGAGGGGAGAGCTTTGCCCTCAAGAACTGCTGTGGTCTGTTGGGTGATATGCAGTCCAGCAAGTGACCTAGGGTTCGCAGGTGACTTAGGCCAGGAGAGAGGGCAGAGAAACTGTGGGGGTACTCAGAGGAAGAGATCTCTTTCCACCTAGGCCAGGGGTGGTCAGGGAAGACTTCCTGGAGGCGGAGGTACTCAGGGGGACGTTGAAGGCAGAGAGAACCAGAGATGTAGGGGTGAGGGTTCTCCTGGCAGAGGGACAGCCTGGGCAAAGGGACAGGTGTCTGCTGCAGGACAGGTGTGTGTAGCTATCTAAGGTTCAGTTCCACTGTTGCCTTGCCACGGGGGAGGGGAGACCTGTTGGCCAGGGGTGGAGCCAAGGGATGGGGCAGTGTGTTAACTTCCCATTGAGCAGATGGCAGCTGTGCCTGTCAACGTGTACTCAGGCCTCATTCAGTCCTTTTTGCACCCTCAGCCTCTGGGTCTCTCCACAGACAGCTCTGCACAGTGGACGGGTGGAGGCTTCTGCCATTAGCTGGTGGCTTGATGGACCCTGTGCAGAATTAACAGGCAGCAATGCCGTATGCAGCCAAGGACACGAGGGGGCCATCCCAGTGCACCTGAGACAGGGGGCTCCACAGCACTGACAGGAACCAGTGGCCTCCTGGTGATGCGGGCAGGGTGTGTTTGCTGTTTGGAAGCCCCACCAGTGTCCACATTGCCAGTAGGGCCCTCCTGCTCAGCCTCCTCCCACTGCTAATTCCTGCAGCATCAGAGACTTCTGGAAGTGTAGGGGGCAGGTATGTTAAGGATGAAAGAGGATGGGTGAAGCCTGCACCTGTGGACAGATCTGGGTGTGTCACAGGCACTGGGAAACCTGCTGCCACTGGTCACCAGCTTCTAAATACAGAAAGGACTAACATCCGTCAGGCATCCCTGTGCCCCAGTCTGCCCAGCCCAGGGCGGGTGAGGCAGCTCCCACCCCAGGTAAACAGTAGACGCTGGGGTCTTTCCGAGGCAGGTGAAGGGCTGGGAGATAGCCACACTCAGGGTCAGCTGATCTCAGGGAGGGCAGTCCAGGAATGAATGAATAAATGAATGATGACAAGGAAAGAAGCTGGGCAGAGGTGAGGGAGTGTGAGAGTGGGCTGTGTGGGCAGGGCTGGTGCGTGGTGTGGAGGAGGCTAGGAGGGGCAAGCATGGCTCACATGCATGGCTCAGATGGTGAGGCATGTGGCCAGGACCACAGGAGGGTCAACACCATCTGGGGACCTGTTCAGTCTGAGATGCTTTAGGAGGTCCCAGTGTCCCAGAGGCAGCTCCAGACAGAGCCAGACTGAGAGTGTGCTCAGTGGTTCACGTGCCCATTCATTAGGGCTGTGGCTCCAGGAGCCGCGGAGCCACCTGCTGAGTTTGCAGGGTGTTTTGAACCTTTGTTAAACGTATTTGTCATGAAATAATGTAGAATCCAATCACATCCTGATCCTGCATGAAAAGCTAACAAGGTTGCCTCTGGTGCATTTGTGTGAGGGCAAGAGACCGTTGGGCAGAGGACTGCGTGTCAGGCCTCGTGACAATGACTTTATTGGGAAAAGAGATGCAGTTTTGTTGGTCAAATAGCATGGAGGGCAGCGTGGGTGGACATGGAGACCAGGAAGGTTGGCAGAGCTGAGGTGGGCTGGGGTTCGCCCTCGAAATCGCTGTGCAGGCACGCTAATGGCAGGCTCCTGCACGCTGATGGCTGCTCTTGCGTGTGGGCACATGCTGCTGTCTCAGAGCTGGAGCGTTGTGGGACAGCTGAGACACTGCGGGTGGGGTGAGCAGGCATTTGGGACGCATCCAGGTAGGGAAAGAGGGAAAGTGAAGGCAAGAGGGTGGCAGCCAAATTAGGGACAACACTTACCAAGGACAAGAAGGGGAGGGGAAGGTGGCTCTGGCTGAGGCTGAGGTGGGTGCAGTAGGTGGCCCCGGGCCGTGGGTCACTGGGGCTATGATCTGGTGGCCTTTGTTCCCTTTGCTCTTTCACAAAGTGGAAGCCTGTTCCTTCCAATCTCCTCGGGACCATTCCAGTCTATGTCCCTCATCTTTCACTGTGGTAGGCAGCAAGGGCCTTGGAGCCTGCCTTTGCCTGTCCCTCTGCTGACATGACCTCTACCACGCACCTGTTACCAGGGGACATGTGGCATGAGCATTGCTGTTGGGCTGAAACTTGAATGTGCAGGTTGTGCTGAGGGCAGCCTCTCCATGGCTTCTTTCCAGGTTGGACAGACCTCACAGCTTGGAAGGGTCACTGCCTCAGTGACCTCTGGAGTTTGTTGCACTGATGGAGACCTGAGAGACAAGGTTGGGCCTGGCGGGGAGGCAGGGGCCCAGTTCACCCCAGCCCTGCTCAGACACACTGTGAGGCCTGGGGCCAGCCCCTTACCCTCTCTGCCTCAGTGTCTCCACTGAACAAAGTGGGCCTGGGTGCTGACCTTGAGGTCTGTCCCAGATTTCCCCTCCATGGTACTGGAAGAAACAGTGGGGTCAGAGGTGTGGGTTTCTTCTGCCACTTCAATATGGTGAGGGAGCGGAATTGATGTTTCCATCACTGCACCTACCAATCTGGCCCATCTACTCATTTACTTTACCCCCATGAGAAATATGCTTTGTGTACCAACTTGGTGCCAGGAAGTGGCACAAGTACAGTCTGCATCCTCCTGAGGCCAAACCCCTCTCCCATATGCCCAGCTACCCATCTCTCCAGCCCTTCTTCCTGTCTTTCTTTCTGTCAATCATTTGCCAATCTATTTTGCATACTCCCCCTTATCTATTCAGCAATTCTGTCATCCACCCACCCACCCACCTATCCATCATCCACTCATCCATTCCCCCATTCCTACTCCATCCATCCACCCATCCATCCACCCACCCACCATCTAGCCACTCATCTATCATCTGTCCACCATCTATCCATCCATCCTCCATCCATCTGTCCTTCCATTCATCCATCCATTTCTGTGTCCCTCCCTTCTCTCCATCCATCAGTTTTCCCACCCACCTACACATCCATCAAGCTATCCAACTATCCATCCATCCATTCATTAATCTATCTATTAATCCACCATCCATCCATCATCATCTACCCATTCATCCACCCATCCTTCCACACATTCATCCATCCATACGTCCTTCTCTCTCCTTTCATTCACTCACTCATCCACTGATCCCTGGTAATTAAGGCTTACTTAATGCTGGACTTGAGGCTAGAGATGGGACAGAGAAATGAAATAAACAAGCCTCCTTAGAGACTCCAAGCCTGTGAGAGACACCCATGGGCTTCCTCACTAAGTGCAGCGTGGGAAGTGTGTGTGTGGGTTTTCCTGGGCCTGAGGTATTCAGGCCACTTGGTTCTTGATGGGGCCTTGGTGGTGTGTGACTGACCTACTCTGTAGGGAGGACTGTGACGGCAGGGCCCTCTGCAGGGCAGGGCCCCTGTGGCTTCCTGTCGTGTCAGTTGAGGCTGCATTTGGGAGGGTGGGTTCTGCCCATCTCCCCACTGCCCAGCCCAGATCAGGCCCAGGGGACGGTGGGGATTTGGAGAGACCTTTAGAAACTGCTCCCTTGGAGTCAGGTCTGAGTGAGATCTGTGCCCAAAGTCATTGGAGATCAAGCCCCTGGCCCTACCCTTTCCTCTCAGAAGGCCCATGGTTGTCACTTTCCATTTGGAGCAGGTGGACTCCCAAGCCATTGGTCCCCAAACAGTGACTATGACTGCATCCTTTGCCAGGTCATCAGAGCTGGGGTTGCATCTGCCTTGCCCTGCCCTTGCTGCAGAGCCCTGCACAGAGGCTGTGCTTGGCAGTGGCATCTGTGGGGGCCAGCTTGTTGGGAGAGGGCAGGAGACTGTATCGGGAGACCCAAGCCCTGGTGGCAAGACCCTCAACCTTCCTGAGCCTCAGTTTTTCTCATCTATACAATGGGAACAGCTGTCCTAAAGTCCCTATTAACTCTAGGCTGTCCAGAGCTGACCATGCACATGTGTGTGTGTGTGTGAGAGAGAGAGAGAGAGAGAGAGAGAGAGAGAGAGAGAGAAACCATCTGGGAGTATCTTGGGCAGCTCTGCTGTTCCCTCAGACCTGCGGGATTGAACCTGGAGGTTTTCTCTATAGGTATCGACACCTGCATTTGTGGGCAGGGATCAAGGCATATATCTGGGCTGGACACACCAGATTAAGAAACTCTTTTCAGTAAGAGGACAGCGACCACAGCAGCAGAACAAGCATCATTTATGTGGATCTGGACATCCCTGCTTCTCCCAGGACACAGAGCAGTGGGTGTGGCAGCTTATTCCAGGTGAGAGGACTGGGGTTGCTGGGCAAAGGGTCCATTCAAAGGTCACCACCCATAGCTGGTGGGCACCTGTTCTCATATTGGGATATACTGTGCCCTGAGTGCCTTCCTCCCACTTCTGGATACCAGAGGTCAGTCAGCCATGGCCTGGCACAGGCCGCTGGCCTGTGGGGCTAACCAAGGCAGGGCTATGAGGGAAAGACATGGGGAGCTTCACGCTGCTGTCTGGGATGATTTGTGGGGAGGCCGCCGTGTAGCCGCATCCTGAATCATGTAGGGTGTTGCACATGCACCGCCAACAGCCTTGTTCCTAAATTATCTTTTATGATCGCCAGCAAATCTGTGGGTAGCGGGCATCTGTACCCAAACCCCACCGTTATTTGTGGCGGCAGACTCGGCATTAATTATTGATGTGCTAGGCCACCTCCAGTTAAAATTCATGGTCCAGCCACTCTGCAAATATTGATTCTGACCCAAGTTGATGTTTTCCCCTTAACATTATTATAATGAGGGATAAAAATCAAATTGCCTTCACTGAAACTCAATCATTCTTCTGCGCTGTTCCCCATCGATCTTTCTTTCCCCAGGTTTTACCATAAATTATTCTATTCAATTAAGTAAACTCACACATAATGGCATTCTGCAAACTGAATAATTTATTGACCATGTTTGGCAAAAGGCTGGTTTGAGGTGGGTGAGGGAAGGGAGGGGTTGGGTCTTGATGTTCTTGGGGCCGGGGGTGGGAGGAGGCCAGCTGGTGGGGCTGGGGCTGGGGTACTGGCAGCAGTGAGGATCTGAGGGTCCCCCTGCCACCTGCCTGCTGCGGCCTCAGCCTCAGCCTGGTTTATGGGACTCAAATATGCCTTCACCTTCTCAGGCTGCCCTAATTATGCCACAGGGGGCATTTCTCACTGTTCTGGAGGCTGCAGGTCTGAGGCTGAGGTGCAGCAGGGATGGCTCCCACTGAGGCCACTCTTGCTGGCTGTGTCTGTGCTCCCAGGGTCTGTCCAGAGGTGCTGGGTGGGGTATGTTGGGCAGGGTTGCCTCCCAGTATGGGCTGGAGCTGGAGGATGAGGCCCAGGGCACCAGGGAGGAGTTGGCCTGGGCCCTGTGGGGAGACCCTAAGGGTCTCCTCCTTGACCCTCAAAAGCCACATCTTGCCCACCTAGGGGGTCTAGCCCCCAAGGACAGGGACTGTGGGGCGAGAAAGGCCAGGGAACTTCTGGGTCCCAGAGCACTGGCAAGGTCCCCCAGGATGGATTCTGAAAAGGACCTGCCCTTTCCACTGCACTCCTGGGTGTGGGCTGGGGCAGGGTCCAGATATTTCCGTTACTTGCTCCTGAGACCTGCCCTGCTCTAGCAGGGAGAGCCATGAGTGCCACTTGAGCTGGGAGAGCCATGCTGTGAGGATAAGTGTGCCCTGGCAGAGCTCTGCTGCACCAGGCTGGCCTTTCCTGAGACCCAGGCTCACCCCATGCCCTCAGTGCCCTACAGGGAGCGGCACCCTCAAAGGAGCCTGGAGGAGTGAATGTGAGATGCGGCTGAATCAGGGGATATCCTGCAGAGAGTCGTGTGGCAGGGGTGGGGCTGTCTTATCTTCTACCCCATCATTTTGTCTAGGACAAACCCCAAGTTCAGGACAAGAACCAGGTGGCCCAGAGCCACGGGCAGCTGTGTGGTGCGGCACCCGGGGCTTGGGAGCTCAAGGTCTGGGGGGAAGTGTATAGGCTCCTCCCTGCTGAGTGCTGTCAGCCCTGGGAGCTGGGCCCAGGCTATGGGGTCCTGGTGGGACTGGGGATCATCCCACATGTTCAGGTGTGCAGCACACATACTCCAGAATCCGCTCAGGCTGACACATTTGTGAGATACTGATTGTATGAATGCAGCCGGCAAAGAAGCACGTGTTAGGGACAAGTGGCTACATGGGGCTGCCTGGGAGGCGGGGGTGACATAGGACCCGTGAGTGTGGAGCTCCTGGATGTCCACACCCCTCTGTTTGGTGGGGATGAGTGGCTACATGGGGCTGCCTCCCAGGTGGGGGCCATGTAGGACTTGTCAGTGTGGGGCTCCTGGCTGTCCACACCCCTCTGTTCTGGGGGTCCTGTAGAGGTGAGCAGCTTGGGGACCCTGTCTTCATCCCTCGGCAGAGCCGGCATGGAGTTTCCATTGCTGCTTCCTGCCCAGGGTCACCATTCCAGCCCCCTCCCAACTGGCCTGAAGTATAGCTGGGGGCCAGGCTGGCTTCCTGTCCTCCAGCTAGCCCTGGGATGAGGTACAGGAGGCTGCCTCGAGTGCTCAGCATGTGATGTGGTGTGAGTGGCCCCCCCACTGCCCTTGGTCTTATCAGCCTGCCTGCTGGGTGGGAGGTGCCTGTGGCTTCTGGCTTTGGGCTGGCTATGCCTGGTGCTCCTAGGAGCTCTGCTGGGGCAGGGATGGAGCGTGCTCCCCGGCAGCCTCAGCCCTAGGTGGATGCCTGCTGATCAGCTCAGGGACCAAGAACCAGACCAAGAACCAGAAGGGTGCTCCTGTGTGTACACAGCCAGGAGCACCCTTCCCATCTCTGTTCAAGCAGCCTCAGTCAACATAGGGCAGGAGCTGCTCATGTTCAAACCCAGTGATGCCGGTGTCCTGATGAGTGAAGGCCTCAGGGTGAAACCCCCTCCTTCTGGCTTCATCTGCACCAGCCCCCGCATTGGTGGCTCCTGGGACCACAGCGCAGACTGTCAGCTGAGGGTGATGGTGGGTGATGACCCCCATGGGTTTTCTGTGTGGTCTCAATTTGCTTCAACGGTGTTATATGTTTTGAAACAGTTTTTAAAAAGTAAAAAATAAAATCCTGTGTAAGGGATTGTACCTACATACTTGATTTAAAAAATAAGCTTCCAATTCTGATGATGGTGATACCCTTCTTGGACCAGGACCTGGTCTAATGTAGCCAGGCAGCCTGAGGGGGTGCTTACAGACCTGCCAGGCCTTAGTTTAAATCCAGCTCCAGCGAGTGCCACCCTGGTTTCTGACCCAAAGTGGCAGATGGGCAGAAGGCACACAGAAGGGGGACAGCTGGCTAGGGCAGCAGGCAGCACATCCTCAGGAGCCAAGGAACACTGACCCTGAGCTCCACTCAGTCCGACCTCCATACTGCTGGCTGGCCCAGAGAGCATGGGAAGTGGCTATAGCAGGTTCTTATTTCCAACCCAAATGCTCAGAGTCCCAGAAGCTGAGCCCTGGAAAGTCTGCGTGTGCAGAATGCAGCTCACCAGGGATAAGAGGTTGGGGCTTGGTGCATACCAGACTCCTCCACAGGGCTGTACCAGAGTGTGCACACCTGTCTGCTGTGAAGGTGGTGGTGCAGTGACACAGCCTGGGCTGTCCAGAGGTGGCAGCCAGGCTCAGACCCTGGTAGCCTGCCCATTGGTGATGTTCTCACTACTGTACCCTCCTGCCCCTCTCTGGGTATTTATTGGTGAGACAGGTACTTTGAGGAAGTGCATATTTTAGGGGACACTCCCCCAGGGGTATCACCCAGCTCTGCCTTGTCTGGCTGTGGGAGAGAGGAGGCTGCTCTGGGGAGTGGCCCCCTTGCTTGGAGGGAATGGGCCTGGGCTACAAATCTGAGCAGAATCAGCATCCTCGGAGGGCAGTGGCTACCAGGATGGGCTCCTGGGAATGGGACAGGTGGTTAGCTCAGGAACCCACAGACCTGTCTGGTCTGTGCTGTCAGAATGGTCTCTGGCTGCAGCCCTCTTCTGCTCACATACCTTCCATGGCTCCCTAGTGTTTACGCCTTCCCAGCCTGATTCCCATCACCCCCTTCCCTCCCAGACCTTGGTGCATTGCTCTGCTGGTGCTGCTCTAACTAGGCACTGCAGGCTGGGGCTTAGGCAACACTCACTTATGTCAGTTCTGGTGGCTGAGAGTCCCAGGCCAAGGTGTTCCAGGGTCAGCTCTTCCTGAGGTCTCTATCTTGGGGTTGCAGATGGTGTCTCCTCCCTATGTCCTCCCGTGGCCATCCTTCTGTGAGTGTCTGTGTCCTTGTCTCCTTCTTCCAGTCCTGTTGGATCAGGGTCCACTCTAATGACCTCATTTTAACTTCTTACCTCTGTAAAGACTCCATCCAAACACAGTCACATGCTGAGGTCCTGAGGAGGGTTGTAATGTGCAGACCTGGGGCATGCAGTTCACCTCACAGCACCTGGGGCTGGCCCCATTGGGCAAGCAGCCCTGGAAATGTGTGTGGTCCCCACTTTCGGCAGCCTTACCCACCTCCCTCCCTGCATCTGCAGCCAGACCCTCCAGGGACAACCCCCCTGAATCCTCCAGATGCAGTGGCCTCCTCTCCTCTACTGTCCCCTGACATCATGGCGGTCTATGGCCTGCTGACTGGTCCAGGTGGATGGTCAGGAGGCCAGGGCATCCTGGAAGCTGGAGGCAGGCAGCAGCCTGGGCCCCCAGTAGGAGTGGTGGCCCCTCTTCTCCGTGTCCCCCTCTGCCTTCACATACTGAAGCTCTTCCCAGTGACCTCCTTACAGGAAGAAGGAGCTGCTCACCCATCTGAGATGTCCTGAGGGGCCTGCAACTGGCCCACTGCCCTCCCCGTGCTCTCAGAGGGCCTCTGCCTCTCTCCTGGGCCTCCCTGCCCAGCACATCACTCTTGGGGTGGCCTCTGACTACACTGCAGCCTGCTCAAGCCCACATAATGTCACTAGGGAGTGTCCACTCAGCCTGTAGCCACAAGGTCCTACCCAACACTCCTGGGCAGGGGTGGAGGAGAGGTTGGGGAGGAGGCAGAAGAGAGGGGCTTGGCTTTCCAGGGTTGGTGTCCCACTGGGTGATAGGGGGTCACATTTGGTGAGAGGATGGAGGCTGAGCTCCCTGGTGGGTTGCTGGGTGCAAGAGCCATCAGGGCGGGTCAGAGGACAGAGGCGGAGCTTGGGGCGCGTGGGGCAGAGAAGGCCCAAAACCATCGTGATTGATTCTCTACTTGTACAGATGGGGAACCGGAGACCAGAAGAGAGAACCCCACAACTTTCCAAGTCAGGCTTGGCCCAGGTTGGGTCACCTGGCCGGCTACAGGGAGGGGAGGGAACTCAGAGGGGGGGCACAGGGCTCAATGAGGCGTGTTGGTTGGAACTGGCTGTGGACAGCCTGGTGGGGACAGACGGCCCAAGCAGTGAGAACCAGGTGCATGAGGGCAGGCGTGGAGGTCATGGGGGGGAGCAGCTTGGCCTGCTGGGTGGAAGGAGGTCCTGGGTTTCAGGGAGCCTCCTTCTGCCTCGCCTTTTGCACTTAGGAGAAAGTGGGGAGGTGTTGCTGGACAACTGCCCACCCTACTGTGCCTGCTCGGCACCAGGATGATGGCAAAGGGTGGTGGTGGCCCCCTCGGAGGATGCCTCCTGAGTGTTGCTGGCTGGCAGGTCAGTGTGCCCAGCTGGGTTACTCCTGGCCTGGTACAGAGGGTAGTCCCCAGAGGACCCAGCAGGGACTTCCAGGGCAAAAGGATTAAGTTGTTCATGGCAATCAGGCTGTTAAGTGAATTTTACTGGTGGATCAATAGAGTAACTTGGGCCAGTTAGAGCAGAGCCCTGCCCTCTGCTCTCCCTCCCCCTCCTTTCCACAATCTCCTTGATCTGTCATCTGGCTTTTTTCCTACAGGGGGGCAGGTGTCCTGGGGTGGGACTGGGAGATGTTTCAGGAGAACCTCCTGGCTAGAAATAGCATTAAAGAAAAATGGGTCTTGGACCATCTTTTGGTTTTTCCATTAAATCCTGTTCGTTTCCATTTCAGGAAATGGTTTCCTAATCCTATTTGTGACATGCCTGTAAGCCACAGATAAAAACAGGGTATTTGCATCGGGGTGGGGGGGGTGAATGGTGTAGAGCTTCTCCAAGATAATCTTAGGTTCCTTAGTGCACTGCTTCTGGTTCTGTTTCTCTGTGGAGAGTGAGATATTCCAGGCAGGTGTGGCTTCCCCCTTTCTTCTGCTAACTATTAGAGACAGATTACATTTGAAAAAGATTTAATTTGTCAGGATGTGGCAGCATTACGGGGGATAAATTATGTGCACAGACTGGACGTGTCGCCTTTGTCTCATGGCATGGGCTGTCCAGGGGAGCAATGGGCACGATGAATGGGCTGAGGCTCTGGCTCTGTCCCTACTCTGTCAATCACCTCTGTAGGCTCCATGCTCAGAGCAGTACCAGAGGCCACTGGGCAAGGCTGTGGGGCTTTCAGGGCTGTTCAGATGCTGGTCCTCATGTGGGGACCCTCAAGGGAGGATACTCCTGCAGGTCACAGAGGCTGGTGTAGGAGCTGGCCTTGAGCACTCAGGCAGGGTTCTGTCCCGTGTTCTGGCAAGCAGGACGTACTGCTCTGGGTGACGACCGTGTGCCTGCCTGTGATCTGGGGTGGGGGTGGGGTATTCTGGGACCTGCAGTGTGGGCCTAGAGTTTGTCCCCTGGGACCATGGCAGGAGCATGTTTGTTCCTAAGGCTACCTCCCTTGACTGGGGCCAGCAGTGAGCCCAGAGGGAGAGTGCAGCAGGGTGATGGTAGGAATGGGGTTTGGAGGCATCCTTTAAGGCTCGTTCAGGTTTAGCCTGTTAACTACGGCCTCCAGGGGAAAGGGGCTCAGGCAGAGTGGGGTGCAGAGTAGTGTGACCAGATTTTAACATCGGTAAGGCGGGACAACATGGCTGGGGGGTGGGGCGGGGCGGGGGGGGGCAGGGCAGAGCCTGACAACAATGCAAACTTTTAAGGGCAGTTCTCAATAATCACTTCTCAGCAATTATTTGTTATTATTACAGTTTAACATTATAAAATTAACAAAAATAATATAAAACTCATATTCTGGCGAAATAGCCACATGGCAGCCGAAAAC
>CAUYTI010094528.1:0-23846 GCA_963575145.1 Galago senegalensis
AAAGAGGCTGGTGGAGAACAGACCAAAGCATGGCAGATGTCACCTGCTCCAGTGCTACAGCACATGCGGCCCAGGGACCAGGAGCCTCAGCATCACTCAGGAGCTAGTTAGAAATGCAGGCTCCCAGGCCCTGCCCCAGACATCCTGATTCAGAATCCCTGGGACTAGAGCCCAGAGCCTGTATTTTAATGAGACTCCCAGTGGTTCTGATGCATGCTAAAGTCTGTGCACACCTTTCCCCACCAGTCAGATGTCACAAGCTGAAGAGTAGCAGTTCTCCAATGAGAAGCTGCACCTGGAAACAAACATTAGAAGTCTCAAAACAATGGTCCTGCAGCCTTTATGAAGGCTTTTCCATAATCTGATGATTACTCAAGGGGCCCTACTCTGTGTCAGGCTCTGATCTAGATTCTACAGATCCAGAGACAAATCCAGGGCCCCCACAGTCATCTAGAACCAGAGTTTTGTACCGTTATAAGTCCACTTCTAGAAAACAGTCCCCTAGGAAGTAAACAGTGATGTGGATGAAAGTTTACATACACATCTTGGTAGTATTACTCATCACAGAAAAGAATATGGCAATAAGAATAGCCAATAAATTGGCTTGACACCCATTGCTCAGTGGTTAGCACACTGGCCACCTACTTTGGAGCTGGCAGGTTCAAACCCTGCCTGGGCCAGGTAAAACAACAATGACAACTGCAACAAAAAAAATAGCCAGGCATTGTGGCGGGTGTCTGTAGTCCTAGCTGCATGGGAGACTGAGGCAAGAGAATCACTGAAGCCCAAGAGGTTGCTGTGAGCTATGATGCCATAGCACTCTACCAAGGGTGACATACTGAGACTCTTGTCTCAAAAAAATAAAAAGAATAGCCAATAATAGGATAATAATTAATTAGATGATGATTAATTTATGAAAAATCTATTCCTGGCCAGTTATTAATGATCTGGGAAAAATGTTACCATATGATAGAAAGTTTTATAGACACATGACACAGAGAGAGTTCTGAGAGGGGGAAACTGAGACAGAGCCTCAAGCTGTCCCCCTGGGTAGAGTGCTGTGGCATCACAGCTCACAGTAACCTCCAACTCCTGGGCTCAAGCGAGTCTCCCACCTCCACCTCCCAAAGTAGCTGGGACCATGGGCACCCACCACAACACTCGGCTATTTTTTGGTTGCAGCCATCATTGTTGTTTGGAGGGCCCTGGGCTGGATTTGAACCCATCAGCTTAGGTGTATGTGGCTGGCACCTTAGCCACTTGAGCCACAGACACCAAGCCAGCTGACTTAAATGTAATAAATGAAGAACAAAATAAGTTCTAACTAGTAATAGGCTGGCCAGTTCATTAGGAAGAATAATTTATTTGACTGAACAGATCTGGGAAAACTCCACCTAAAAAAGTGGCATTTTTTACTGGGCCTTAAAGGATATTTAGTTTCTGAAAGGCAAACAAAATGAGGAATAAGCTATTTCAAGCTATAGATATGGTATAAAGCAATGACCTAAATTACATCTTCAAAACCATGTATGAGTGTTTCTGAGTGTGTTCTTTTATGTGATGGTCACTCAGCTGAGGCCACAGAAGGGACACAGAAGAGTGTCAAGACAAGAAATTTATTAGACTCACAAGTACAAGAAAGCAGAAGCATGCCACACTACATGGGGCCACACATGGAAGCCTCCAGGAGATCAGAGCCATGGGAAAGCCTAGGTTAGAGCCTTTATTGGGATTTCCTTGGGAAAGGCAAGACAGGGTACAGTGAGAACCAGCTAGTCTGAATAACTCCAGCCAGCTGTCAGTTGCAGAGGTGGCCCCTAGTTGCCTAGTACCTGGACTGGCTGGAGGGGGGATTAAGGCAGAGGAAAATAGTACTGTCCAGACAGTGCAGGTGTAGCTCTGGATTGGTCAGTGCATGCAAGAGAGTCACACTCCAGGCTGACCCCTTTGTGGTCTCTAAGAACTGGCTGGTCCTGAGAGGGGCAGTCTCTACCCAACAAGCAAGCAAAGGGTAAAGAAGAGTGTAAGATGGGAGTCATAGTCTTAGAGCCCGAACTTGGAAAGAACATTTCATAACTTCTGCCAAATTCTATTCACTAGAAGCACCTCCTGGTGGGTGTCTACCCTGGGAAAGTTCCTGCAGGCAGTGTCACAAGTCCTTCCTGGGACTAAGGGTGACCCCACTGGCCTCTGGAGTCACGTTAGCAGATTATACTTGGGATCCATATGAGCTTGCAGAGACCCCTAGATCTAGCTCACACAAAAGAAATGGAGATTCTAGAAGGGTGTGAATGCCAGTAGGAGGGATCATGGGAGCCACTCCTAGCAGCTGCTTCACCTCAGTGGTCAGCCAGAGGCCAGCAGGGGAAGCTCACCAGACCTTGCCCACTACCTTCAGCCATGCTTAGAGAACAAAGCAGGCTCTAAGTTGGTTTTCATGGAACCCAAGGCCTATGAGCATGGGGTAGTCACAGATACACACAGTGAAGAAGGAAGGAGTCATTTAGAAAGGGGGGTCTCGTGTAAACACAGACCAGAGATCACAAATACTGGGCACAGATTAAGCAGCTGGAGGAAGTCCAGGTCCCCAGACTTGAGGTCAAAACTCTCAAGAACTGTGCAGGCACATGGCTCATACCTACAGTCCCAAAACTTTGGGAAGCTGATGTGAGAGGATCACTTGAAACTGAGACTTTCAGACCAGCCTGGCAACATAGCGAGACCCTGTCTCTACAAAAATTTAACAATTAGCCAGGAGTGATCATGCATGCCTGTAGTCCCAGCTACTGGCTAGAGGTAGGAAGATGGTTCTAGCATAGGAGTTGGAGGGTGCAGTGAGCTATGATAGTGTCACTGCACCGCAGCCTGAGCAACAAACAGGACCTTGTCTCTAAACAACAACAACAAAAAGTCACTAGAAGCAGGGGCTTAACCAGGGCTAGAAGTAACTTTTTCACAGAATTTCACAATGAAAAAAAGCACTCAGCAAGGTGCTACTCAGAGACTCTGTGGTGCCCATCAGATCTCTTTTCCTGTGAAGGACTCCCATGCACCCCCATCCCACACTGCCCACAGGGAGTGTTGCCACTGATGGTACACAATGGCCCCTAAGTTCTTCAGAACTGACCATGTTCCAGGCCCCAAGCTGGCCCAGAGCAGCGGCTCACAATTGTGGTCATAACGTCAGAGGCCAAGCCAGTAGGCAGAGCACAGCACACTGGGCAGGTCTGGACCAACACTGCCTAAGGAGGGAGGGTCTGTTGCTTAGTGTTAAAGATTGGCATTTGCAGGAGAAGAGAGATCTTATGTCCACAGGCTCCCAGAAACTGGAATCCCCCCCTGGGGGAGGGGCTTTTTCTTCCTCTTTTTGTGCAGGGGATCTGTGTCCAATTCTTCCCTAACCAGGAAAGGGCATGTCCAAGTTTGGAAGTTTGATGAAATACCAAATGATCAAACCAGAGACAGGACTGTCCTGCCCAGCCTCTCCCTCACCGGCTGTGAGCTGCACCTCCCCATAGGGGAGAGGCCCATTTCTGTAGGGACCCTCTTTAGCTCTAGGACCCCTGAAGACTTCCCTAGTGCCCAGCTCATACTGCCCAAGGTCCTTATGTTAACAAACCCAACAGGGGTTCTTTGTTGTTCACCAAACAGAAAACCAGTTGCTGAGACAAGGAGGATTGTCAAGCAAGAAAGCATTTATTACAGTGAACGCATCTACTCAGAGCAGGGAGATATGAACTGTCTCAAATCCACCTCCTTGGCTCGGCGCCTGTGGCTCAAGCAGCTAAGGCGCCAGCCATGTACACCTAAGGTGGCGGGTTCAAATCCCCAGCCAGGGCCCGCCAAACAACAATGATGGCTGCAACCAAAAAGTGGCCAGGCGTTGTGGCTTGTGGCGGGCGCCTGTAGTCCCAGCTACTTGGGAGGCTGAGGCAGGAGACTCGCTTGAGCGCAGGAGTTGGAAGTTGCTGTGAGCGTGATGTCATGGCACTCTACCCAGGGGGATAGCTTGAGGCTCTGTCTCAAAAAAAAAAAAGAAAAAATCCACTTCCTTGGCCAACAGGGTCAGGGGGTTTTCCAGAGGTGAAAATAATGCATGAGGGGAGTAGACAGCATTATGGGTTTGGGGTGGAGCATAGGACATGCAGGCACAGTGAGAAATCGCACTAGTACATACATCTTACGAAAAGAAATGGATAAGTCAGAGGATTTCAGGGTGAGGATTTTAGTATTATCAAGAGCTAGGAATTAATACTGGTCATTCTTTCAGCCTTGTGTGTAGGCTCTGTGGGTCCTTGGGCACAATCTATGGTGGTACATCACTTATCTTGCCTTTTCCCTCCGCATAGGTGGTAGAAGGCTCTGTACTGATCACATGGCAACAAGGATGTTCCGCCATTTCTGGGAAAGAAACTCAAAAGGGAATGCATCAGGGCCACAGAAAGTTACAAAGTTCTGCTCAGCAATTCTTACTGGCTTGGGAATTTGAAACATAAGAGAACTACAAAAACAAAAGTGTTTTCTTACTTATGGAGCTGGTTACCCTTGTGCTTCTGGGCCACTCTCTCCTAATCTACCCAGGACTCTGCTCACAGGAATGTCTGCCCTCTATAACGCACTATGCCCAGGGCTACAGATACAAAAATGAAGGTCCTAAGGTCACTGAGCTGGCCTCTAATAAGACAGAGGGAGAAACAAACAACACACACTGTGGGGACCAGCACTGCCTGACCCTTGGTGGCAGAAAATGTGAGGGCTGCCTGGCCCAGCCAGGAGCTTGGGGGCTCCCCCTGGAGCAGGAACTCCCACCAGCTCACCCACTCTGGGCCTCTTGTGGATGAGGCAGGGTTCAGACACAGGAAGAGCAGGTCCATTCACCAGGCTGCTGTGTGGCAGCCCTCGTGCAAAGCCTCCACAACCACCTTTGGGAGGAGGCCCAGGTTTAGTCAAGTTTACTGACTGACACTCACTGCCTCCCAGGCTGCTTTCTATACCCACTCCGTTTATTAGCTCAGTAATTCTCACCATAGCCTATGAGGTAGCTCAGGTCTCAGCCCCATTTTACAGGTGGGGACCATGAGGCCCAGAAAAGTTAAATGAGCCAGAGCACAGAGCTGCTGTATTGCAGACCAGAATGTAGACTCAGGGCTGGTGTGGAGCTGATTCTGTGTGCTCCACACTGGACATTCCATGGCCACCTCCCTCCTCAGATGGGAAGAGGGATTTACAGACATCAGACAAGGTACAGAATCCACCCCAGACCCAGGTCTCGGAGGCCCTGGAATCTTAACACACAAAAGGCCACTGTCCCAGTTCTGGGACTGTATGAGGATTCTGAAGGGGACTGAAGTGGACCAGAAGCACCCCTCTGTCCTGACCCCCATCAGAAACATTTCTAAGCCTTTGGAGCCCACACTCCTGCCTTGGTCAGGACAGCTGGGCAGGTCAGTACCCTGCCAGGCAGAGGGAGTCATGCCAAAAGCTGTTCTGAACAATTGGGATTTTCTTTCAAATTTGTCAGAGCAAATGAATAATTTGCATCAGGAAAGGAGTGGGCAGAGTGGGTGGGGGGAGAGGCAGGGCCCCGGCTCACCTTGAGGGACAGGTAGACAGCGATGGCAATCCTGGCACTCAGGTGGCCATGGCAGTGTTGCAGCTCAGCAGGAGTGTGCTAGAGCCCTGCGCCTCGGCTCTTACCTTGATGCCATTGCAGAGCTTAGAGCCTAGTAGCAGCCTCCCTGCACCAAGGGGAGGACCACATGGTCACTGTGAACTTGCCCTGGGTGAAAAAGGCATGACAGGCTGAGGGCCCCTCTTTCATCCAGGCTTGATAGGCAGTCTGATGTTTTTAATGTAAAAATTTTCAATTTAAGTATACTTCACAGGAGCAAACAATTTACAACCATTTTTTCCCACATTATGAACATACCCTCTATCTAGCATCCAGCTCAGGAAACAGATTATCAGCACCACAGAAGGCTCCTGGAGACCCATCCAAAGTCTAGACCCTTCCCCCAAGGAAAACCATTACCCTGACTTCTATTAGCACAAGCCTAATTTTGCTTGATGCTGTAGTTAAGCTCTTCTGTATCTGGCTTCCTCAGCTCCATATTGTTCATGAGCTTCCTCATCTGTTACACATTGCATGTTCTTGTGCACATTTCCATATATTATGCCATTGTTTGGAAACAGGGCAGTATACTGACCCAGGCTTCTGTGCACATTTCCATTCCTTACAGTCTGGGGCTCTGATCCACAGGGCTGCTACAAACATCTGGGCGCCCTCCTTTCCAGGACACAATTAGGAATTTCTGTTGGTTGTGTACCTAAAGGTGAGACTCCTAGGCCATGGGGCATGCGTTATTGCCAAATACCTTTCTCAAAGTGGTTCCATCAATTGAAACTACTACTAACAGTTGCCCCACATCCTTTCTTTTATTTTCCATCAATTGTTTAATTATATTTTTAAAACCTTATTTGATTCTGATAAAATATGCATAATGTAAAATCTCCCCCTTTGCACTTTTTAAGTGTACAGTTCAGTGGCATGAAGTATATTCACACTGTGATGTGATTATTACCACTATTTATCTACACAACTCCTAACTCTGAAACTCTGTACCCAATAAACAATAACTCCCTAATTCCCACCCTTCCCCACCACAACCACCTTCTACTTCCTGTGTCCATAAATTTGACTACTCTAGATACCTCATATAAGTGCAATTAGACAATATTTACCTTTTAAAACTGGCTTAGTACAATGTCCCCAAACTTTATCCACATAGTAGCATGTGTCAGAATCTCTTTCCTTTCTAAGGTTGAATAACATTCCATTGTATGTACAGACTACATTTGGTTTATACATTCATCACTGATGAACACTTGGGTTGCTTCTACCTTTTGGCTATTGTAAATAACAATGCTATGAATGTGGGTGGACTAATAACCAATAATCTTTTGAGATTGTGCTTTCGATACCCTTGTGTATATACCCAGGACGTGGAATTGCTGGATCACATGGTAATCCTTTTTTAACTCTTTGAGGAACCACCATACTCTTTTCTTTTCTTTTCTCATCTCTTTTCTTTTTTTTTTTTTTTTTTTTTTTTTTTGAGACAGAGTCTCTTTTGCCCTGGGTAGAGTGCTGTGGCATCATAGCCCACAGCAACCTTGAACTCTTGGACTTCAATGATCCTCTTGCTTCAGCTTCTCAAGTTGCTAGTACTATAGGCGTCTATCACAAACCTGGCTAGTTTTTCTATTTTTAGTAGAGATGGGGTCTTGCTTTGCTCAGTCTGGTCTTGAACCCCTCACTCAAGCAATTCACAGACCTTGGCCTCCCAGAAAGCTAAAATTATATGCATGAGCCACCATGCCTGGCCCACCATACTATTTTCAATAGTGGTGACACTATTATACATTTTCCCTCCACCAGTACACAAGAGTTCTAATTTATCCACATCTTCACCAACACTTACTGTTTTCTGTTGTTGTCTGAATAGTAGTCATCCTAAGGAGTATAAAGTGGTTTTTCATTGTGGTTTTGCTCTGATTAGTAATATTCAACATCTTTTCATGAGTGTGTTGGCCTTCTGCATATCACCTCTGGAGAAAAGTCCTTCACCCATTGTTTAATGGGGTTGTTTTATTTTGGCAACATATAGTAGTTCTCTATATATTCTAGATGTGACTATTATATGATATGTAAGTATTGTCTCCCATTCCGTAGATTGTCTTTGACTCAATTATGCCCTTTAGTACACAGAGCTTTTAGATTTTGATGTGGTCCTGTTTACCTACTATTAATTTGTAGCCTGCACTTTTGGTGTTATAGGCAAAAAAATCAATGACAAATCCACTATCCTGAAGCTTTCCTCCTATGGTTTCTTCCAGGAGTTTTATATTTTAGCCCTTAACATTTAAGTCTTCAATTATTGTGAGTTAATTTTTATTTATTGATTGATTGATTTTGCAGTTTTTGGTTGGGGCTGGGTTTGAACACACCACCTTCAGCATATAGGGCTGGCACACTACTCCTTTGAGCCACAGGTGCTGCCCAATTGTGAGTTAATTTTTGTGTATGGTGTTATGTCAGGGTCCAACTTCATTCTCTTGCATGTGGATGTCTGGTCATCCCAGTACGGTTTGCAGATTGTCCATTCCCCACTTGATGGTTATGATACCCTTGTAAAATCATTTTCCATCCACGAGCAGGTTTATTTCTGGCCTCAGTACTCTATTCCATTACAAAGTCTGTCTGTGCCAATATCAACCTGTTTTGAACACTTGAGCTTATAATGAGTTTTGAAATCAGGAAGTGTAAGACCTCCAAGTTTGCACTTTTTCAAGATTGCTTTGTTTATTTGGAGTCCCTTGAGATTCCATATGCCTGAGGCTTTGCTAAATTTGCTTTGGTTCTTATGGTTCTTTTGTGGAATCTTAAGTATTTTCTACATATGAGATCATGTCATTTGCAAACAGATCACTTTACATCTTTCTCTTCAATTTGAATGCCTTTTATTTCATTCTCTTCCCTAATTACTCTTTCAGTTACTGGTGTCACCAGGTTATATGTGTATGTATTGTGTGTTCAAAAATTTCACCAATAATAGGCTTTTTGATACATTAGTTCTTAAATCATGTTTAAAACAAAAATAGTACTACAGTAGATTCTATAATTATCCATGTATTTACCTTTACCAGACATCTTTATTTCTTCATCAAGCTTTGAGTTCTAGTCTAGTGTCCTCTCTTTTCAACCAGAGGGATTCCTTTTGTTGTAGGGCAGGTCTAAAAGTTGTTCGCTTTGGTTATCCAGCAATGTCTTAATTTCTCCCTCATTTTTGAGGCACAGTTTGTTGGATGTTAGATTCTTGGTTGACAGGTCTCTCTCTCTCTCTCTCTTTTGAATATTTAAACTAACTCACTACTGGCCTCCAATGTTTCTGATTACCAATCTGATGTCAATTGTGTGGGGAAATTATGATGAGAGTTATTTTCCTAGCAGCTCTCTAGATGTTAATAATGGACCTTATTGAATGTGACACTCCACAGAACACATTTGTCTAGTATCATTATGGCATCTATTTATAGCATCATTCTGACACCTAGCAGAATTTAAAGAAAAAGGGGTGGGCATGGTGGCTCATGCCTATAACCCTAGCACTCTGAGAGGCTGAGATGGATAGATAGGTTGAGCTCAGGATTTGAGACCAGCCTGAGCAAGAGCAAGACCCTGTCTCTACTAAAAATAGAAAAGCTAGTCAAGCATTGTGGTAGGCACCTGTAGTTGCAGCTCCTCGGCCCAGGAGTTTGAGGTGGCTATGAGCTAAGATGATGCCAAGTCACCCACTCAATCCAGCATGACAGAATAAGACTCCATCTCAAGAAAAAAAATCCTACTTAAAAATAATATAGAGGGGAAATCTTTAAAAAGATTTCTTTTTTAAAAAAAGAAAACCAAAAAAGAAGAATTTAAAGAAAAAAATCGAATATTTCAAGTGCAGACATGATGAGGTCTTTAAAAGCCTCAAGTTATTACAGATTTTCAAACTATAAAGGAAAGGCCACTGAAGTATTTTACAGCTTTACATTTCTGATAAAATATCAATCTCTATAACAAGGAGCACTTGTTCTCTTTAAAGAGGAAAATGTTTTGGGACCCAAAAAAAGGAACAAAAGAAAACATCACTGTATGTTATCCCCAGCTATGACTGATCCATTTCTTACTCTGAACTCATTTTTAAAAAAAGAAAAGAAAAGAAAAGAAAAAAAACATTGAGGCTAAAACTTGTATCAGCCCCTGTCTGGGTCTGGGTCTTTGGTTCTTATAGCCCAGGAAGCTGCTTTTGGTAACCTGTAGACTTTGACCATAGCTAGAGTGTACATACTTTGTTAGTATAGTGTAGTTAGTATTATATGTTAGTAATGTTAGCATAGTATAAATACTATTCTTAGCCTAGTTAGCATTATTTATTAGTATTGTTAGTATAGTTCGTATAGTTACTATTCCAAGTATTCTTAGCCTGGTTAGTACTTATTAGTATTCTTAGCCTAGTTAAAATAATTTTGTTAGTGTTCTTAGCCTAGTTAGTACAGTTGTTATTGTTGATTAGTTATTTAGCATAGTTTGTAGAGTTAGTCTGTAGTGTTAGAGTAGTTAGGGTACACATGAAGTCTGGCATGGCCTCCCCATCTTTAGACAAGGAGGTCCTCCAAGACTACCAGCTGTTAACCACCATTGGCCAGGCACCTTCACCAGAGTGATGCTGGCCCACCATCTTCCAACTGGGACTAAGGTGGCAGTCAAGATCATCTCCAAAGACAGTGTTTCTGGTTTCATATCTGTCTCTTCAGAGATCAATATCATGAAAAGCCTGCCTGGACCATCCCAACATCATCAAGCTGTTGGATGTCATTGAGGATAAGGACAATGTATATCTAATAATGGAGCATGCAGGTGGCAAAGACGTTGTTCGGAGAATATGGAGATTTGGCCAGATGGAGGAGGGGGAAGCCTGAGCCATATTCCTTCAGATATTAAAAGCTGTTGAGTACCTTCATCAAGAGGGCATCGTACGCAGGGATCTGAAGCCCCACAACATTTTACTTGATGCACAGAATAACGTGAAACTAGCCAACTTTGGCCTCACCACAACCTTCCCTGAAGGTAAGAGGTTAAACACCTAGTATTTAGCCCCAGAAATCTTCCTATGACAGGAATACAAGGGACCAGAGGTGGATATGTGGAGCTTTGGGGTCATCCTCTATACAGTGATGGCAGGGACCCCCCCCAATTTCACGGATAGACCTTGAACAAACTAAAAACCAAGGTCATAAATGCCACCTATGCAACACCTCTTTTCTTTTCCAAAGAATTGAAAAGCTTTCTCAAAACAATCCTGACTCCTGACCCCATGGAGAGGTCCACCCTCTGCCAGATGATGGAAGAAGACCCATGGATGAAGTCTAGGCAAGACAGCATGAAGCCACAAATGCCGGAGAAAACTGCCACCCCACCAGAAATTCTTAGTCTCATTTGTGCCATCCGGCCTGGCCCTGTGTCCTTCCCCTCCCCCAGCATCAGCAGCCTTAGGGGAGGCCCAGGAGGAGACACCAGAGCTCCAGGAAGATCCAGGAAAGACCATACTCTCTCCTGGCTGGGCAGGCAAAAGAGGAAACCCCCACTGAAGCGGGCCAGGGCTGGCAAGGGTGCACTAGGAGGATTTTGAATTTCATTTTGAAAATGTGCTGCCTTCGGCTGGCTGAAGAGATCCGCCGCACACTAGGTCAACAAACTTGTACCTGTGACCACTGAGGAGACCTGAGGCAGAAACAGCAGGCAAGTATATGAGGCAGTCAAACCACATTTCCTGGATTTTATTTCTTATGGTCTTACTAATTTTATTTTCAACAGATATGTCATAGCTATACACACGTATGGGGTACAATGTGACGTTCACGTATACATGCATTATGTGGAATGTGGACATAAAACTATTTAACATAGCCATCACCACAGGCAGATGTAGCAATGATGTCACTTGTGTGTTGCCTCTGAAAAGCTGACTTCCTAGCAGTAGTTTGATGGTGATGGGGGGTGGTGGCAGAGGGAGGGTATGGGGACTTGGTCACAGGGCCCTGACATCTATTGCACAGCAAGGGTGACAAGAGTAAATGAGAATGTATATCACATTTCAAAATACCTGAGAGAGTCCACTACAAATGTCTCCTTCACTTTAGATTAGAGAGCAAGAGGGCCCTGAGCTCCTGGGATCCTGAAACCCGGTGGGAGGTCAGCCAGGCGTGGACTCCCAGCCATGTGGGAGCCGGACAAGAAGTAGGGCCTCCTCGCCACAGCAGACCAAGCTGAAGCACAGTCTGGAGCCTCTACTGGGGCAACCTCTGATTCTAGACTGTAACTCCTGGGCACTTGTCCCCTCCCTGCTCTTTTCCTCCTTTTCTTCCATGGTTGTGGGGGAGGGAAGATGGTTCTCAGTCAACTCTTGTTTCTTTCAAATCAGTACAAATAAACCTCATTCCAGAAAGCCAGGTCCTGGGTATTTTGCTGCTTTGCATCCTCCCTGCATACCTGGGGCTGCACACTCCCTGGTTTAGGCAGCAAGAGCAGTGTAGTACTTAGAGTTAATCAGAAACACTCAATGGAAAGGGGACTGATGGAACTATCAAGGTCACCACAACAGCAACACCCACTGGAAGCTCTGGGCTGTGTGCAGGACAGGGACACACACACCTATGCATTACCTGGTTGACATCTTTAGAAGGACCAATTACCTAACTTTACCTGGTTGACATCTTTAGAAGGACCAATGGAGACTTTAGGTCCTGCTGGCCTGTGTTGATTATCCTGAATAGGATAACAAAGTCCTCTGACCCAGACTGTATTGTGACTCAGAGAGTGACCAGACTAGTCCCCAAAGCGCCTTAGGGAGCCACTTGTCCTGCTGTGTCTCTGACTGAACTTGAACTTTCCTCTGTGATCTTTTCTCCTTTTTATGACATTGGCATGGATGGGTCCCTATAAGAGGCCTGAGTGAGGTGTGGGCCATTAACCAGTCAGAGGTGACAGGGTGCTTCTGGGCCAGCCAGATGTCCTGTAGGTCAGAGGGAAGATGTATCCCAAGAGTTTGCAGCCCAGAGGAATGGAGGGTGGTGGTGGGAAGGGTGGTTTTCCTAAGACAAGTTCCAGCTTCCCAGGGCCCTGGTATTTCCATGGCAGGCATGGATCTGTGGTTTCAGACACCCATGAAGGAGCTGCCTCATGAGGTCCTAAGAAACCTAAGGAATGTCCAGGAAGGCCCCAGCCCTGGTGCATGGACAGGCCACATGGTGTGCACAGCCTTTAACATGCAGTGGCCCTGACCACTATAATAGTGAGGGAGATGACTCTCCTGCACCCCAAGAATACAGGACCAGGGAAAGAAAGAAGGGGCTGGGGACAGGGTGGAAGTCTTGTGGGTCCCCTTTGTCCCTTAGGATGGAATTTCTTTGTGCTTCACAGAATCATTAGTGGTCAGCCAGTGTTGCTACCCTTAAATCCCCCCCTGGCTCTCACCCCTTCAGGGCAAGTCCCAGTTCCTCAGTGGGCTTTCAAGTCCCTCCATGTCCTGGCCCCTACTGACTTTTCACCTGCCCAGCCCGCCCTTCCCACTACGCACACTGAGTCGTCCAGTTTGCCACAGATGCATCATACCTCCTGCCTCTGCACCTGTGGTTTCCTCTCTGGGCAGCCCACATGCCGGCCACCCAGCCAAGGCCCACTGAGCCGCCAGAGATGGATCAGATACAGATTTTCACACAGTGAAGACCTCACTGCCCAGCTGAGAAGATGAGACAGGGACCAAACTAGCTACAGTACAGCCACCTGTTCACAGGTACAAAGGACGGACATGTACAGTGCCACCCATGGCCACCTGCTGCTGAGGGATCAGGGCAGCTTCTGAAGGAGGTGGGTCTGGGGGCTCCACTGCCTTGATAACTCCAGGAAGCACTTAGGGCAGAAGGAAGCCAGGATGACAAGGACCCCCAGGGCAGAGGTGAAAATAAGCCTGAGGATTAATCTAGGCTTGACTTATTGCCAAGAAAACTCCAAATATACTCTGGGTATATTTTGCTCTGGGCCTGCACACTTACCCATCCCCCAGCTGGGTTCCAATGACTGGACATTCTGCTGATGAGACCTTCTCTCTGATGGTGCTTCAGGCCTGTGCTGGCTGCACGAGAGGCTGCCTCTCATGTCCCTCATTAGTCCAAGCTCAGGTTCATGGAGAGTAAAAGGTCACAATCATCTTTCTTAATTTATTATGTAACGTGGCTTCCTGGAACTTCTGCATGCAAAGTCCGTGCAGAAAATTCCCTTCTGAGGAATTCTGGAGTGGGATTTGAAGGGTTACCACCTGAGCAGTCTCTACAGACCAATGACAGAAGGAAGGGAATGTGGAATGTTGGCTTCAGCAAGCCTGTCAAGAGAGGCATCAGACCTCCAGTCTGACTGCAAATTTCCTCTCAGTGCCTCAGATGTTCCAAAAGATATCAAAATATAGACGCTTTGACAAACCCCTGAGTAGTGACTATCTGGTCTGCAAATAAAGTGTGGGCTGAACAGGCTGTAAGAGGGGCACCGTCCCCTCCAGAACCGAATTGACCCACCTGTTCCCCTGGGAGACTTGCCTGTCAGTCACAACAGTGCCCAGAGTATTTTCTCCATAAACACTAGTTGTCATTTGTCCTCCTTCCACCTAGGCCAGTGGTTATCAGCCTTTGGGTCACGACTCCTACAGTAGCAAAATTACAGTTATGAAGTAGCAACAAAAATAATTTTATGGTTGGGGTCACCACAAAATGAGGAACTGTATTAAAGGGTTATGGCATTAGGAAAGTTGATAACCACTGACCTATTCGAAGACTTAACCAGTTACCGCCTCTTCCCAGATCTTCCTTTTAGGTGGCCTCTCTTTCTGATCCAGTGTTGGACTGTGTCCAACATCATGATTTTCCAGTTCCACTCTAATATCAAAAGAGTCTGATGCATTTATTTGTGGTTTGGTCAACTGCTTTGCTGTTGGAGCCTGTCTGATGCATTTTCTTGTATAGTAAAGAAGGACTGTAGCCAATAGATAGCGCAAGTTGTGCTCTGTTTCTCCTCAGGCCATGGTGTGATGTAACAGGGGATCATGCATTGTACTCCCCAGTTGTGTTTGAAGGAAATGGCAGGGAGGAGGCATGTAAGTGACAATGATATTGCAATGTGGAGTTTTGAGGACAATAAGCTTGAAGGAGAGTTTAGTGACGAAAGTGAGCATGATGCCCTTCCTGTGCACCGTGACGTTAGTTCCAGTGAACCTAAAGTTGCGGTGAAGAAGAAAGTGACTATAATACTCACCTTGTAACACATAGCTGGAAGGTTTGTGGTGATGGTGATGGCGATCTCATAAAGTTCATACTGTGTCATGCAACAAGGATTCACCGTTATTCAAAGTACTTGGCCAGAAACTGAACTTGAGTATTTCCAGCTTTTTCTCAGATGATTTCATTGAAATTATGGCTGTGACAAATATGTATGCAGAAGAAAAAATACAGAAGGTGACTCCTCTAACAAAATATTCAATGTGGCACTTGTAGAGGTGATACCAGAATTTCTTCTTAGTAGGTCCTTGGTCTTGGTGATTCAAAGAATGAATCCATGGACCACAGATCAATGGTAAGACAGGATTTTACCTGAAAATCCTTTATTCTTTTATTTTACAGAAAAGAATACAGAGAAAAAACACCAGAGCTCCTGGCAGAGACAAAAACCCAAGTGGGAAAAAAATCTCCCTTCTCTGCCTGGGTTCTTTGTCTAGGTTTACATATAGACAAATATGCATAAGTATGCATGGGTCCTTTGTAGTTACATTAGGCCAGGACTTGGTAACAGAAGAATGGATACAATCCGTTTTGTTCCCAGGCCTAGGAAACCTATATAAAATTGACCACACCTGGGAAATGGGGGTTTCTCTGTTCAGCCAAGTGCAAGGGAAGAGAGACACTAAGGGCCTGGTATCTTCCCAGCAGTTGTCTGGTCCCTCTGGCTACTGGAGCCTCCTGCTGGGCTCCCCCTGCCTACCATACAACCTACTGCTTCCTCTGCCAGCTGCCACTGCATTAATACCACCAGGGTGGAGGCAGCAGGTCCTCCCCTCAGGTAGGCAGAGCTGGCTGGAACACCATCCACCCTGTATCAGAAGGATGTTTTAGCTCAGTGCCCGTAGCACAGTGGTTACAGAGCAAGCCATATACACTGTGGGTGGCAGGTTCCAATGCAGCCCAGGTCAGCTAAACAACTGCAACAAACAAATAGCTGGGCTTTGTAGCGAGTGGCTGTAGTCCCAGCTACTTTAGAGGCTGAGGCAAGATCTTATATCACTTAAGCCCAAGAGTCGGAGGTTGCTGTGAGCTGTGACTAGGACAACATAGTGAGACCCTGTCTCAGAAAAAAAAAAAAAAAAAAGGATGTTTCATCAGAAGAAATGAAGGCATTCTTTGGTGTAATACTGAAGTTGGCTCTGAATTTGAGGGTACAATTAGCTAACTATTTTACTGAAGATTGGCTAGACCAAACCCCATTCTTCAAGGATGTTTTCTCTCATCTCCATTTTTTCCAAATACTTTGGATGCTGCTAGTTCCTCCTGTCACAGCTCAAGGGAGTATGTGTACCCAAGGGAGCAAGGTGAAGAATGTTAGTGAGTATACTGTTAGTAAATCCAAAGAACTTGAGGTACTGGGAAGAAATGTGGCTATACATGAGAGCACAGGAGCTTTCAAAGTGCTTTTGACTCAAGTGCTATAATCCAAAGAAGCCTACAAAGTGTGGCCTACAAATTCTTTGCCTGTGTGATTCAGAAAATAGTTATATGTTTTCTCACATTCCCTATGATGTCAAGACAACAAGAGAAAGTCTTGTTGTCCTGATTTGCCATTTACATCTCCAATAATGATTCATTTGGCACAAGTTTTACAAGCACATACAAGTGGTTCGGGCTATCACATGTACATTGACAGGTTCTACATAAGCCCTCAACTTGCCTGGGAATCGCATATAATGAAAATACATATGACAACAACAGTTATGGCTTATAGGAAGGATTTTCCAAGTGATCTGAAAAAGAAAAACTTCAGGAATATGAATAATGTACCTACCAACGTCACAGGAAAATGATGTGCCTCTCATTCCATGACAAGAATTTAGTGACAATGCTGAGTACAGTCTTTGGCCCTCAGACACAGTTGATCACCGGTTTTAGGAAGAAATAGCCTGTTCATTTTGAAAAACCGACAGTGATTTTGGAATATACAAAGTTTATGGGAAGAGTGGACAGAGCTGATTGTAAAGTGCATGTTACGGATTTACAAGGAGGTCCTACAAATGGTGGATGAATTATTCTTCTGGCTGCTGGAAGCTGCAGTTGTGAATGGCTACGTCCTTTACTCACTAGATAAGAAGGAGAATGGAAAAAAACAGAAATTTAAGAAATAGAGGGAAAGAACATCATCTTCTGATACTGAAGAAAGGTTAAATGTGAAGATACATGTTATAATGCAAGAAAGCCTGGACTTCATCCTGGAGATTGCTTCAAGAAGTATTGTCAACAGAATTTCTTTCTTCAGTAGATCCCTGGTCTCAGGGAATCAAAGAATGAACCAGGGATTACAGATCAGTGGTAAGAAAGGATTTATTTCACAAAGAATACAGAAAAAGCACCATAGAGGGCGGTGCCTGTGGCTCAGTGAGTAGGGCACTGGACCCATATACTGAAGGTGGCGGGTTTGAAGAACCCAGCCCCAGCCAAACTGCAAAAAAAGAAAAAGAAAGAAAGAAAGAGCACCAGATCTCCTGGCAGAGGGAAAGACCCAAGTCAGAAAATTTCATCTAGTCCTCTATCTAGGGGTACCATGTTTCCCCCCAAATAAGACACTGTCTTATATTTATTTTTCCTCAAGAAGACACACTAGGGCTTATTTTCATGGGATGTCTTATTAAGTATAATACAACGATCTACATTTATTCAAATATAGTTAAGTCATCTTCTGGAACCTGACAGGGGGAGCCAACCTTGTTGGTGGGGCTGGTGCTAGTGAGGCATGAACTCCTTTCCCCTAGCCATTTGCACATGCGCAATAGGATGCCTGTGACCACAGTTACCACACACGCACCCATCACTAGGTCTTATTATTGGGGTATCAGGGTAGGGTTTATATTTAACAAATGCATAGAAATCCTCCTGGGGCTTATTTTGGGGGTAAGTCTTATATTCAGGGAAATATGGTATATATAGGGTAACAAATGAATGGATACAATCCCTTCCACTGGGACAAAAATGTCAGAAAACTTACATGCAATTTCCCAGGCCTAAGAAATAGAGGGGGTCTGGTTCAACTTTGAATGGGGGACTCTATATCAGGATAGCTGACAGACCTTCACGTGGGAGCAGCACCAGCTGGGTAGGTGGGGTTTCGGCACAAAAGAATTTGTCACACCCACCAAAGCTAGCTGCTCCCTTGCCCACCAGCCTGGCTTCTAGCAGCCCAGTGAGGGTGAGGAGGCTGCCCAGAATGACCCAGCCCCTGATGCCCATGACAGCCTCTACCAATTCTGTGGGCAAGGCGGTCATGTCAGGGCGCAGGCTTGGCAGACTAGACAGCAAGAGGGCAATGCCACCAACTGCAGCTGGAAGGGGAAGTGAGACCCCTGTATCAATATCACACTCAAAAATATTGTAAACAAAAATAAGTAAACACACTAATCATTTATGTAAAATAGATGATAAAATCAATGGGTGAGTTCATATTTATGTTTCTATCTTTTAAAACTCTATGAAAATTACAAGTAATCCATCAGTCTCTTTCCCACCCAAAATAACAGCTGGGGAGTACGCAGGTGGCAGAAAAAAATGGACTGGAAAGGGTTTTAACAGGTCACTTGAGTTTTGGTAAATATGGTAAGTGCCCAGAGCCTTGTCTCTGACAGACATCCTTTATTAAAACTATCCAGGCCTCTATACAGACCTTCATTTCATTTATCAATTACATATCAAAGAACCTATAAACCCAATCTTATAACCTATAAGCCCTCCCCTTTTAGATGGTCTCCCTTTTTGGTCCAAACCAATATTTTTCTTCCATATATTGATTTATGATTCTACATGTAATTCCTGTCTCCATGGTTGTAGAAAGCCAAACTAACCCAGCTACCTCAGGCACATTTGCTCAAGTTGTCTTGAGGGCATGTTTCCCCAGACTACAGTCGCACACGCTCAGCTCAGGCACTAAACCCACCAATGGCTTTTTTTTGTCTATTTGTTGATGTAGCACAACAGAACGACCAAAACAAACCATCAGCAGGATCAGTCCCTGAACCCACTCCCCATTGGTATGCAACTGTTAAATCATTTTACAGAGTTTTTTTTAATGAACACTTGGAAACTAGTAACTTTAATTTTGATCATTTGTTTCAGGAAAAACACTGTTTAGACCCCAGAAAAATAAATGTTTCTCCACTTGCTTTATGTACTCATAAACAAAACATGACTGCTTAGTGCTATGGTCATTTGTGGGTTGGGCCATTACTACCATCAGAGATGGACACTGCTTTGGAGTGCAGGGAGAATTTGAACAGAACTTGTCAGACCCTTCCTCTCAGCATGAATCCAGAAGATTCTTGAATGATAGTGTATAGTTTCCTTATAGTGCCTGGTGTCAATTTTCTTCCTTCTCTTTCTGTTTGTGTTTCCAGAGGTACTCACCAATTAGCACAGTATTCATTAGAGTTGCACATAGAGACTGAGAAATATTTCACAATATTAAACAATCCACACTACTTTTACATTGATTGGCGTATGGATAGGTTTAGAATTTTGGTACTGGTTCTTTTCATTACTGTATGGATTTATCAAATGGTGAAAATGATAGTGTAAGTGATTGTAATTTATATCATGAAATTAAACTATTTTGTTTTCCATAAAAATAGTTTATCAAATATGACTCTATTGCAAAGTCTGAACATGATAAATAAGCATGATATGTAAAGTAAGTGGGTTGTTCCCAACTCTGTCTTAGCAGACTGAAGTTTTCTTAAATTGAAATTAATTTTTAAAAACCATCACAGAGCAGCTGAGTGTAGTGGTGCACACCTGTAGTCCCATCTACTAGGGAAGCTGAGGCAGGAAGATTGCTAAACTCCAAAACGTTGAAGTTGCTGTGAGCTGTGATGCCACAGCACTGTATCCTGGGCAACAGAGGTATTTTTTATTTTTAAATAAATAAATAACATTATAAATAAAATAAAAATATTTTTATTTTAAATAAATAAATAAAAATTATCACAGTACTACCCTGGTTCAAGAAAAATGATCTCATTTAGTATCATTGTTAATAGGACACCAATTATGTACAAATCTTTATTGTAACAACATAATTTATGATTTCTCTGAAAGGAAGATAAGAAAAAAAATGTCATGAAAAAATGTGTAATAATTTCTGAATCCGATAAGTCATTATTTTATTACCCATCCAGACATCATTGGCTCAGTAGCTTAAAGAAAAGGAAATACTTAGGAACATACCTAACAAAGGAGATGAAGGATGTTTACAAAGAGAATTATGAAACTCTAAGAAAAGAAATAGAAGAGGACATTAACAAATGGAAGAACATATCATGCTATTTTCTGAGAAGAAGCAAGATTGTTAAAATGTCTATTCTACCCAAAGCATTCTACAGATTTAATGCAATATCCATTAAAATACCAACAGCATACTTTGAAGGACTGGAAAAAATAGTACTTCATTTTGTATGGAACTAGGAAAAAAACCATACAGCCAAGGCCATTCTTAGTAATGAAAACAAAGCCAGAGGCATCACTCTACCAGACTTCAGGTTATAAGTCCACAGTGATTGAAGCAGCATGGTATTGGCACAAAAATAGAGATATAGACATATGGAACAGAATAAAAAACAAAGAGATGAAACCAGTCTCTAGTTGCCATCTCATCTTTGATAAACCAAACAAAAGCATATAGTAGGGGAAAAATTCTACTCAACAAATGGTGATGGGAGAACTTGATAACCACATATTAAAGACTGAAACTGGACCCACAAGTTTTACAAAACTTCCACCATTGACAAAAATGGAGTCAATTTGGATAAAAGATTTAAATGTAAGACATGAAATAATAAAAGTTCTAGAAGAAAGTGTGGGGAAAACTCTAATGTTGTCAGCCTGGGGTTGGATTTTATGAAGAAGACTTCACTGGCAATAGCAACAAAAACTAAAATAAATAAATAGGACTTAATTAAGCTGAAAAGCTCCTGCATAGCTAAGGCCACAAATAAAGCAAAAAATCAACCTTCAGTATAGGAAAATAAATTTGCATGGTATGAATCTGACAAAAGGTTGATAACTAGAATCTATAGAGAACTCAAATTAATCAACACAAAAAAGCGCAAAGAACTCCATCCACTACTGAGCAAGAGATATAAACAGAACATTCTCTGAGGAAGACAAATAGCTAACAAACATTTGAAAAAATGTTCATTTTTCCTGATCATCAGAGACATGCAAATCAAAACCACCCTGAGATATCATCTAACCTCAATGAGAATAGCCGGCACCACAAAGTCTCAAAGCTGCAGATGCTGGTGTGGATGTGGAGAGAAATAAATACTTTTATACTGCTGGTGGGACTGAAAACTAATACAACCTCTTTGGAAGGAAGTATGGAGAATCCTCAAATAACTCAAATTAGACCTCCCTTTTGATCCTGCAATCCCATTACTAGGCATCAGCCCAGAAGAAAAAAAATCACTTTATCATAAGGACATTTGCACTAGATTGTTTATTGCAGCTCAAGTTACAATCACCAAAATGTGGAAACAAACTAAATGCCCACCAACCCAGGAATGGATTAACAAACTGTGGTATATGTATATCACAGAATACTATTCAGTCATAAAAAGATGGAGACTTTACATCTTTTGCTAACCTGGATGGAGCTGAAATATTTTCTTCTTAGTAAAATATCACAAGAATGGAGAAGCAAATAATCAATGTACTCAATACTAATAAGAAGTCAGTAGATGATAGAATTCATGCCCATATAAGAGAAAAATTCAAATCAATTCAATGTGGGGGGCAGAGGAACAAGGGAGAGGACAGATAAAAGAGGAAGGTGCCGAATGGGTGTGCTTCCACTTAATGGGCACAATGTTAGGATGTATGACACACCTCTTGGGGGCAGGACACAATTATAAGAGGGACTTTACCTAACAAATGCAAACATTATAACCTAATTCTTTGTACCCTCAAATTAACCTAAAGCAATAAAAAAAAAAATACCAAAGAATAAAACAAGTTAATAGCAAAATAATCCTCCTAGGTTGACCAGCACAATCAGAACGTTAGCAAGCTTTAAGGGTTAACTTGACAGCTGCTGTGCTCATGATTTAGTTTTAATTTCCCCTGCCTAACTGGCACCACACCTTAGAAGGCTGATTGGCAAGAGTTCGTGGGGGTTGAGTATACCAATCTGTTACCAGCTTTTGAAAATGGCACACTATGTTTCTGTTTGAAGTGGACTTTGTGAATAGTTGCACAGCTCAGTAGCATTTTTTCATTCTGTCTGCTTGACAGTCCATTACATCAAAGAAGCCCAAGAGAACACTAAAGAAAGAAAACGTATTTGTAAATGAGGATTGGGAATTGTAATATCTTGTTTCTGCGAAAGATAAGATGATTTGCTTGCTTTGTGATACTGCAATATCAACTTTTTTTTTTTTTTGAGACAGAGTTTCACTATGTCACCCTTGGTACAGTGCTGTGGCATCACAGCTCACAGAAATATCAAGCTCTTGGGCTCCAGCAATTCTCTTGCTTCAGCCTCCCTAGCACTGGGACTACAGGTGCCCACCACAAAGCCTGGCTATTTTTGTTTTTTTGTTTGTTTAGCAACAGACCCTGGCCTGTGCATGTGGCCTGCACTCTAACCACTGAGCTATGGGTGCCAAGCTTCCAATATCAACATTAAAGAAATTCAATGCTTATGTATTATAAAACTTGTAAGGACCACAAATACATTAAATCAAAGAGAGAGGTACAAAAAGTTGTATTTTAGAAGTTAAAAGATCAAAAGCAAAGATAATCTTTCAAGCAGCAGTAAAACTTGGCAATAATGCCACTGAAGCAACTTATAACATGGCTTATATATTCAGGGGGAAAGGAAAGTCATTCAATGACATAGGAATTGTGAAAGAAAGCACTGTCCAAGTTATAGGATGCTGGCCAGGCATAGTGGCTCATGCCTATAATACTAGCACTCTGGGACAGGGGGATTGCTTGAGCTCAGGAGTTGGAGACTAGCCTGAGCAAGAGTAAGACCTCATCTTTACTAAAAATAGAAAAACCAGTTGGGCATTTTGATGGGTGCCTATAGTCCCAGCTACTTGGGAGGCTGAGGCAAGATCACTTAGGTCCAAGAGTTTGATGTTGCTGGCACTCTACCCAGGGCGATGGAGTGAGACTCTGTCTCTAACTAAATAAATAAATAAAGTCATTTTTTGAAGCTAATAAAGATCCAATTGAAATATGGAAAAATGTAGAATACCCACGCCTTCGGCAGCAAGCCCGAGTAATGCTTTATTGCTTTTCTGACCACTTACTGCTGTGAATCTATTAATACATTCTGTTCCCTAACCTCAATCAAGACACCCTTATGGTCACGAATGACTATCTAGAGAATCAACTCAAACTGTGGACCTCCAAGCAGCAACCAAATATTCAAATGCTTTCCAACAAAAAGCAGACACAACAAAGTCATTAAAAGGTTAACTTTAAAATCATCAAATAGTTTTCATTTTTGAAATTATTAAATACATTATAATTAGATTTTTATAAAATAATATACATTTTAAGCTATATCTAATTGAAATGTCTTGAGAGTAGTCTTATCTGATTAAAGCTAAAAAATGTGGCCTTCCAATGTGAAAAGGTTTCTCACCCCTGGTTTAAGGTATATAACAAGCATTCATTAGTCACTGGGTACTACACAAAGGCCAAATGAATTCACTCCCTATTTAGAAAATTTTTTTATTTCTCATCTTCATTTTAAAAACTATTTCTTTACCAATAATTGTACTTTTGTGGCTGTTTAGAATACTTGCCACCTTCCAGTGAACACTGCTACAAATCATCAAGGTTGAGAACAAATGCTATTTGTGCTTTTTTTGAAAACAAACAAATAACAAAAGAAAAAAAACCCAAGACAACATTTATTCGAAATACTCCAATTCCAG
>CAUYTI010094529.1:0-55996 GCA_963575145.1 Galago senegalensis
CCGCCAAACAACAATGACGGCTGCAACCAAAAAATAGCCGGGCGTTGTGGCGGGCGCCTGTGGTCCCAGCTACTTGGGAGGCGGAGGCAAGAGACTCGCTTGAGCCCAGGAGTTGGAGGTTGCTGTGAGCTGTAATGCCTCCGCACTCTACCCAGGGGGACGGCTTGAGGCTCTGTCTCAAAAAAACAAAACAAAACAAAACAAAACAAATGTTTCTAATTCTGTATTGATAACTTGGTAAAACTTAATAGATTCGGAGCATGTTAATCAAAACCATGGGAAATGGCTTTCTTACGATGGAAATTATGGTAATATGAGGCACAGAAAAATTTTAACGATTTTTTTATTCATTTCCCCAGAAATAGTGCCTTTTTTGAATTTTTAACTTTCCAAATTCCTAACTGCCTGATTAATTAGGCATAAAGTGCCATGAAAAAAAAAATGTTCCCTGTAATGGGACACAGGCTCCTTGATTTCAAAGTTCTTCTAGTATTTGATAAAGGAGAAAGCAGGTAAGTATTATAATTCTCTGGAACCAGGAATTGACATAGAATGGATTACGAGTAGGTTACCCGTGATTTCCACTTCCTGGGTGACCATCTCAGACCTTCAGAGCAAGGATGCTATACCAAGGTCACTTTTGCTAAAGAACTTTCCTCAGAACTCTGCCCCTGTGTCTAGGCTCCCTTGTAAGGTTCCCCTACCCACCCACCCTCCCTCTCCATTCTTGTTTGAGGTCATTCTTGGCACACCCGTCTTCCTGTTCACCTGTGGGGGGGGGGGCAGTGTGGTGGTTGTTGCTTTTAATTTTTCTCGCTCTCTCTCCTGTCTACCATGGAACATTTTAGACCCTTGTGAATTTTCATAGGTGTCCTTGCCTCTCCCTGAATAAACATTTTAGTTTCAGAATTCAAATTTTTGCACTGGAAGTGTTGGTGATGGTGACACCAGAAATTAGATATATTATCACTGCTAGTGTGAGTTAAGTGAGGAAGGCGGGAGCCCATCGCTATCTGGGAGGAAGAGAGAGGCGATGTGTTTATTAGTGTTCAGCATTCTGTATGTTGAAAATGCATTACATTGTGTGAGCAATTATCAGTTCACCAGGTGTTTGCAAACAGCTAAATAATGCATATTTCAAAGAATAATGTTTAATATTTGGTGCTTAAGCACTCATCCTCATAATAATGATAACAGTATAGGGAGTGATTATGTGTGGCCCCCTCTGTTGTACAGTAAGGCAAACAGTGACAGACTTCTCCACGCAAAACCCGATGCGTTGCTCGCTCAGTCGATGCTAACCGGGCCCTTGGGAAAGGCCAGCCGTGGAAATGCTGCTGCCTTAGAAGCACGCGGCCCTGCACGGGTGCAAGGACCTTACTGCTCTGACCACCACCTCTGCCTGGTTAGCTGGGTCCTCTTCATACGCCGCAGCCTTCTGTGTCCCAGAGTTCTGTCGCGTGTGGGTTTTCAGTGACCAGCCCGCTATCATAACCTCTACCATTCATGGTAGTCAATATCCACGCCCTGTACCTTACCGTCTCCCTCTACCCACCCTACAGCTCTACAGATGGTCGCACCTGCATGCCATGTTAGGACTTTGAATAAAGCCTCCAAAGCATCCAGAATCTAAATCTGCAGTCTTCCTTGTCACCACTACGTCCCCATCACCCAGGCTCAGACCTGTGGTCCTGTTTACTGTTTTCCCAGCACCTTCTATTCAAGCATGTTATCCCGGCCTCCCACCTCCCAGGTCTCCCCTTCCAGGGCCTTCCACCTCCCGGGCCTCCCACCTCCCCCACCTCCTACCTCCAGGGCCTCCCCCTCCAGAGCCTCCAACTTCCAGGGCCTCCCACCTCCCAGGTCTCCCCCTCCAGGGCATCCTACCTTCAGGGCCTCCCACCTCCCAGGCCTCCTAATTCTGCCATCCACAGGGTTAGTTTGATCTTCAAGAAAATCATTGCAACACATAAATAACTCCAGGAGGAGTAGAATCTAGTACTCCTCCTTCAGTTATGGTTAGGGAGAAACAAGTAGTTTCTGTACAAAAAAAGTAAGGAAATAATACCCTCCTGTTTATTTCATATATTTGGTATGTTTCTAATAGAGAATGTAATTACAATTTCATGACAAGTATGTTCTATAAGTTTCCATAGGAGTGAAACCTCATTTTTTCTTTGGTCAGTTCATCTTTCCTTCTTCTCTTTCTCTCTCTCTTTCTTGTTGCTTTATTGCTGAAGGCTGAAGGTACAAAGAATTAGGTTACACTGTTTGCATTTGTTAGGTAATGTCTCTCTTACAATTGTGTCCCACCCCCAAGAGGTGTGCCATCCACCATAACTCCCAGACCCGTTCTCCCTCCCCTCTCTCTGCTCCCTCAATCCACCTTGAAAAGACTATTCTCTTATGTGGGTCTGTATTAGATCATCTTCTGGCTTCATATTAGAATTGAGTACATTGGATCCTTGCTTCTCCATTCTTGTGATGCTTTACTAAGAAGAATGTGTTCCACTTTCTTCCAGGTTAATACAAAAGATGTAAAATGTCCATCTTTTTTTTTTTTTTTTTTTGAGACAGAGCCTCAAGCTGTCCCCCTGGGTAGGGTGCCCTGGCATTACAGCTCATAGCAACCTCCAACTCCTGGGCTCAAGCGAGTCTCTTGCCTCTGCCTCCCAAGTAGCTGGGGCCACAGGCGCCCGCCACAACGCCCGGCTATTTTTTGGTTGCAGTCGTTATTGTTGTTTGGCGGGTCCGGGCTGGGGATTAGAACCCCCCACCTTAGGTGTACGTGGCTGGCGCCTTAGCCGGTTGAGCTATAGGCACCGAGCCAAATGTCCATCTTTTTAATGTCTGAATAGTATACCATGGTATACATATAACACAGCTTGTTAATCCATTTCTGGACATTTAGGTGGACATTTAGGTTGTTTCCATGTTTTGGTGATTGTAAATTGAGCTGAGATAAACAGCCTGCTGCAAATGTCCTTATGATAAAAGGATTTTTTATCTTGTAAGTAGATGCCCAGTAATGGGATTGCAGGATCAAATGGGAGGTGTAATTTGAGTTCATGACCTTTAATATTCAATTACGAGTACAGTTTGTCTTGAATATTTTTTTAAAAGATTATTTGGATGTTATTGTTTAGTTTTCTTAAATTTGCATTTTTCCTTGTTATTCTTTGTTGTTGTATCTACCAAAATAGTTATAACCTTCAAAACTATTAAATTAAAACATAAATACTAATGAAAATAGTAATTAAACACTACACATTGCTATACAGTAAAAGAAAATAGTGAACCAGGGCTGTACCTGTGGCTCAAAAGAGTAAGGCACCGACCCCATATGCGGGAGGAGGTGGCGGGTTCAAACCCAGTCCCAGCCAATAACGGCCAAAAAAAAAAAAAAGAAAAAGAAAAGAAAATAGTGAACCTAATTCAGTGCAAATAAAGATGTGAACCTGAGTGGGATGGTGTAAGTTAAAGAGTTGAGTGTGAGGATTCTGTGCACTGATCTGGGGAGCAGAGCATGGATAAAATGCATGACCACACAGTTATGAATGCAGGATTCTCCCGTGACCTCAGGGCAAATCTGCTACAAAACCTTCTCAAATAAAAATAAGAATCTGTTGAAGTATTTATTTTCATAAAAAAATCACTATATCAATTAACATGTCAAAGAACAAGGTAAAATATTTTCTAATGTAAAATTACTTTTAATTAATATAGAGAAGACAGCAAAGCTGCAAAGACATCCTTTCCAGTCTCACTCCTAGTAGCTTAGACAGACGCATATCACAGTGTTTCTGGTAAGTAAATGATAAATATATTCCTTGTGAAATCAGAAAGAGAGAGCTCCCAGCAAAATCCTTTAATCAAATTGCACTGATAGACATAAACATAAATTTAAAATAAATTACTAATAAAAATAATTGCAACAAATATAAAAAAACAAAGTACCATACTTTTTATGTTAGCATAGCTTATGTGTTAGATTCAAATAAAATGATATATATTCAAAATTTTAAACAAGGCCAAGTGTATAGATTTTGGAAAAGAGAGCTCAACCTTTTGCACTGAAATACTTTAGCATACAAATCTATATTAGTTTATTTCACTGCCAGTCATAATGTGAGTCAAAACATAGCCAATCACTGGCACCACTGATAAAGACACCTATATTTTCTTTACTTTAAAATTACACACTGAAGGCTTATTTTATCATTTTTAATTATTTATCTCAAAATTGAGAGCTGATATGTATGACCCACGAAAGCAGCAATTCTCAACCTGTGGGTCTCAACCTCTTTGTAACAATGAAAATACATCCTGCATATCAGATCTTTATTTACATTACGATTCGGGACAGTAGCAAAATTACATTTATAAAGTAGCAATGAAAATAATTTTATGGTTGGAGGTCACCACAACATGAGGAGCTGTATTAAAGGATCATAGCATTAGGAGGCATCAGGAAAGCTGAGAACCATGGCACTAAAGGGCTGACCACATTTTAGGAGATGCTGAAAGGTCCTTCTGCTTTTACTGATATTGATGAGTGCTCTCCATATCTGTTAGATTTAGAATTGTATGTATTTTTTTCAGGTGACAAAGGTAGAGATAGTGGTTGTCAACAAGGCCTGTGGAATGACACGTATTGAGGATTGGTGCTTCCCTGTGATTTCCTAGGATTTTGTCTGTACAAGCTTTAAAAACATCTGCATGACTGGACAGTGATTTTAATTATTAATCTGATCATATCAACATTCTTATCAGACACATTTCATGATTTCCCATTCACTAATTAATTAACTTGAATGCAATATTAGATTCACAATAAGGCTCCAGGCAGGCTTTGTCCCCAGACTTAATCTCAAGGCTTCTCTCCCCTGATCCTTTCAGATGTAGACTTATTCTGGTTTTGTTTGGTTTTTCAGAACCTAAGTGGCAATTTTCCTCTTTCTCAGTCTTTAGCACCATTTTCTTCATCTACAATTTGTCTCTTTTCTCAGTTCTCATGTTTCTACCAAGAATTTAGATTCTACATTAAAGATTTTCTTTATATGAATAATTATGTCATGTCATCAAAAGTGTAATCTTCTTGGCACTGAATCCCAATAGTATTTATGGCCATGAATCTCTCATCTGCAGAACTGAACAGTGGAGATGCGTTCCAAAATGCCTCCTTGGTTAATTTTGTGCAAATATCATGGAAGATACTTACACAAACCTAGATGGGGCAGCCTGCTACACAGAGTATTCAGGATGGGCTTTTGCTCCTAGGCTCCTTGTACTGAATACTGCAGGCAAGTGTAACAAATGGTAAATACCTGTGTACTTAAATATAAACAGGTACACTCTGGGTGGGTAAATTGCCAGAGACGCTTGACCACCAAGTATCAGAGCCAAACTATCTGATTCAAAACAACACATTTGTTATACTTTCCCAGGCAATTACTACCCCTGCCACCCCCATGGAGATGCTCCTGTCCTCCCTACCCTGTGTGCTTTGTAGACGAAGCTGATGATACTACATTCATACTCATCCCTACAGTTAAGACTGGCTTTGAATGTTCCTTTTGCTTTTGAGTCCAACAAACAGGTAAGATAACAATGCCCACAAATTATAAGAATCACCAAAATCAAAATTATAAGACACGCACAACATACAAATTGAAATATAAATTCAGACCTCTGCTAGGGAAATATATTTACCAGTTCAACTAACTAGTCAAGTAATTTTCAACATTTTAATCTCAATTTCATATCTTTTCTAAAAGTAGATGTTTAGCATCATTATCAAATAGTTCATTTTCATGTATGTATTTTAGCTAGAGTCTTTTCACTATTCTTAAAGAAATACCTCTTACATATAATATTTATCCTTAATGTTTTTCCCCCTCTTTTAGACATGATGCGTTGGAATTACATTTATGGAATGCCTGAAGTGAATAAAGTAGGTTCAGAATGAACAGTACATGGATAAACTAATTTTGTTTTCTCCTGGCATCATTGATGTTCATGCATCAGGAGACTGCATCCACCCACCCACTGCCACACGCAAACACTCAAAACACCTCACGATTTAAGTGAAAAACATTCACACGATTATTTTTGGCTTCTACAGTATTGAAAATGACAGCATGGCTTTCTTATAAAATATTTTAAAGATAAAGATATTATAAAAAAAATACACACAAGGCTGAGCACAGTGGCTCATGCATGTAAACTCAGCACTCTGGGAGGCTGAAGTGGGAGGATTACTTGAGCTCAGGAATTCGAGATCAGACTGGTCAAGAGTAAGACCCCATATCTACTAAAAATAGAAAAAAAATGTAACCAAGGGTTGTGCCACATCCCCGTAGCCCCAGCTCCTGGAGAGGCTAAGGCAGGAGGGTAAGAAGATTTCTTGCACCAAGGAGTTTGAGGTTGCTCTGAGCTATGATGACATCAGGGCACTTTACCCAGGGCCAGACAGTGAGAGTTGGTCTGGAAATACACATGCTGCCTACACACACACGCAGTATCAGTTAGCTCAGGATAACACATGGCAGGCATCCTGTACAAAAAATATAATTTTGTTTTCAGCTTACTTTTTGTAAATATATTTATAATTCTTTGTTCTATTCATGTCTACTGATGGCTAAGTATAGTTGACACCAAAAATAAAAACTAGGTCATGAACTTTAGAATATAATGGGTCATTATTCCAGTGTCAAAAATAAAGGAGGAAAAAGCCTACATTGCCAAAGTCTAAGAAACACCTCCACACTTTGGACAACAAACCGAATGTGCACAGTAGATATGAAAAAGCCGTGGCTCAGATGCCCTTGGAAGTCATCTTTTGGTGGGAATGTAATATACAGAGTTGGATGATGGTTAATGGTACTGTATCATTTACTTGAAATTTCCTAAAAAGAAGATCTTCAGTGTTGTTACCACTCTCACATAAACACACACACACCCCGTAGCAATGCTAATTAATGTGATTGTGGTAATCAATTCACAGTTTGATATGTGCATATTGAAACCTCACTCTGCTCATCTTAGATATATACAAACTTCATTTGTCAATTATGAGTCAGGAAAGCTGGGGGAGAAAAAAAGCCAAGCCACGTGCTGGACGCACATTTCCTGCTGTCTTACCCTCTGCTGCTCTGTGCGAAGCCCCGTGCTGCTGGGGAGGGAGGGGAGAAACAAAGCAGAAAAAGCACCTGCCGCGTTGGTTTCCATCCCTGTTTCCCAGCTCTGCATCTGTCATGCCATTAACTGGCACAACTCCTTGAAGCAGGTAACAGAGCAATACTAGGGAGATAGAATTTTAGCAAATTGGGGCTTTTAGAAAATCCCCTGGATTTGGGTGATTGGGTCAGAGTCTACAACTTACTTTACTAAAATAACTAGCACATCAGCATGGCTGACTGGGCTTGTTCTGGGGGAAAAGAGTTGAAATAAAAAGTTATTCTTTTCGATTCCACTTTTAGACCTTACATAGAAAAAAAAAGTGGTATTGCTTCTTATCCTTCCTGTTGTAGCAGAGATAGTTAAAAAGCAGGGGTGGAATCTTAAGGGGAGGAGAATTTGTCTGAATATGTCTCAAAAATATCGGGTTGCTCTGTCTCCATTTCTCTGTTGCTCCGTGGCATGGTTCTCAAAGTGTTATTCGAGACCCTTCAAGGATTCCTAAAATATATTCAAGAGGTTCATAAGATTAAATTATTTCCAAAATGAAGCTAGCCTTTGTCACTGTGTGTACATTCGCAGGGTGGCCCCACTGCAGAAAGCAAGGCAGTGGCACCCAGCTGTACTGATGTCAGCTGGGTTCATCTCTGCCTCCCACTCCCAAGGGAAAACAACATTTCTGGCTTTGCATGAGCATGTCCTGAGGAAGTCATGCGCACTCCGAACATAATGGCATCTTGTGCCTTATGTACACGTCTTTTTTTATTACATTATGAAAATGTCTGAGAGCACATCAGCTGCATATCCATATGTGCTGGTTTTCTTGAGAAAAAGCACCCTTGTCCTTGTTGGAGCTGTGAGCAAAACTGGCTGTTCTTCTCTTTCTGGAGCACCACTTTCACTGGAAACAACAACTGACAGACTGGGGTTCATCACATTTGGGGGTTTGGCGCACTTCCTCCCAGTGAGTGAAATGAACCCGTCTCTTCAGGAAAACAACCGACAGGATCAGTTGCCAGCGGAAAAACTCAAGCTTTCAAGGACCAAGTAGAAGTTTGGAAAACTCTCTACCAACATGAATTTCACGGCTTCCAAATACTTGAGTGTAATTTTGTTTTACATTAAATAATAAATTATATCTGTGTTTGGAAAAGGTATGTCTGAATGACCACAGGATTCCACATGACCAGTATGTGATGCGGTAACGTCATTCATGCGTCAAAGATTCATTCAAAGTTTAAGATATATTCATTTCTTTTCATTTAAAAGAGTATGGATAGTCATCAATGTAATTTCTGATGACATATTGCAATACATCTTTAAAAATCTATTTATAATGCTTTGGTGCAGTATCAAAAAAACCAATATCCATAATTATCTAAAAACGCTTTTTCAACTACATGCTTACGTGAGGCTAACTTTTACGCACACACACACATCAACTAAAAGAATAAACTGTAACACTTGCATGAAAAAGCTAATAAGAGAATAAGCTTTTCTTTCATTCAGTCAATCATTAAAGATACATGCAAAAAATGCTCCACATGCCATCTCTTCTTACTCAATTTCTTTTGTCGGGGGTGGGAATATAGTTATTTTTAATAGAACTCTAATATGATGTAATGCATTTTGTGTTGTTATTTTAATGAAATGAAAACCGCTTTAAGATTTTGTTTGTTTTAATTTGCAATATAGGAGATAGTATTGGAATAATTTACAAAATCAAAAGCTGTTTGGAATGCTTAAAATTTTTTTTAGGCTGTAAAAACCCAACAATCTGAAAACTGTAGCTCTAGAGCACCCGGGAAAACATTAGACAAATATGTACCTTTTTGTATTTGTATAATGGAAATAGAAGTATGGTGTATAACAAAATGTGATTTAAAAGGCATTAGAGAAAGATGAATACACATTAAGAGGAATTTACTCCTTTCTTTCCATTCAGAGTCAACACCTCACTTCCAGGAAACTCATGAGAAGCCAAACTTCCTCCAAACAAATTAAAAGGCAAAGGTCTCATTATCTTTTACATTTTACCATCGCCATGAATGCTTTGATAATTCTATAATAATTTCTCCACAAAGACGTCCTAAACAGTAACTTCTCTCCTTTTTTCCCATTCTCTCTGTGCTTATGTTTATATCAACAACTTCTGACTCTATCAACTGTGGTTTTTCATTGCTCACTGTGTAACTTTAATTTTCTTTGCCTTTTATTAGGCTATGGATCTTATTTCTAAAACCAGATTATAATAAACTCATTTAGGGATGTGCCTGTTCTCTAGCTTTCTGCTGAACTCCCTCCGTGCCCTTCAGGAGGTTTGCTTAGATGAAACACTGAGCATTTGCTCTATGATTGTTAATAGGAAAATGTTAGTGTCTTAAGTTATTGTAAATATAGACATAATTGACTTTTGGTTCTTTGAATGTGCTTAGTATTCCCCAGAATATTCCATCTTATGTAATGGTGCTGATATCAGATTATTCCATATGTACATAAACTCTTAGACTACTTAAAATTATTTTTACATAATACTAGTTGTAACAGGAATGATATATCTGTTCTATTACCTGCAATTCAGTTTTCAATATTTCAGTATGTACAGTTCCACACACTCATATGCAGTAATTTGTAGTAATCTACATCTACCTTGAGGATGTTTGTTAAAATGTAGATCATCTCAACTATAACTGGAAGGTTTTATCCCAGAAATCTGTTACTGTGAAGTACTTCAACTAACTTATCTTGGTTAATGCTAAATGGCTTGATAGATAGTAAAATATAAGTTTAAAAATAAACTGTAGTGTTTAAGACATACCCATTGACTAGAAATATTTTCTAGGCCACCCAAATTATTCATGAACAATGCATACACTGTGACTTTACTGAGCATAAAATCTCACACTACTTAGAGTATAAACTTATCTCAGAACTGTCTTATTCTAAACAGCACAGCAGAGATTCTTACTTTATTAAGAAGGTTAGATCAATCTTGTTAGTAGAATATCATTGCTTCTTTCCATCTTGTCAACCAAAGTACTTCTCTAACATATGAAAGGCCAATATTCAAGTTCACCATCTTACAGTGAAAGGTGGAATTACAGTTTTCCTGATTATTTGCGAGTAAACAATTGTATATGTAGCAGATTTGGTATGGGATTAGCCTTTGATAGAACTTACTACCGTATATTAATTTTATGTGTTAGAAGATCTGTAACTTCCTTCATAGGAGGCTATCGGTATTTGCCAAAAGACCAGATTAATTATTAAAGGCCAAATAACTTTAGGTCAGTTTGCAATAATATTCTTTTTTTTTCTTTTGAGACAGAGTTTTACTTTGTCACCCTCGGTAGAATGCTGTGACATCATAGCTCACAGCAACCTCAAACTCTTGGGCTCAAGAAATTCTCTTGTCAGCCTCCTGAGTAGCTGGAATTATAGGAACCCACCACAATGCCCGATTATTTTCAGAGACAGGGTATCACTCTGGCTTGGGCTGGTCTCCAACCTGTGAGCTCAGACAATCCACCTGCCTTGGCCTCCCAGAGTGCTGGGATTACAGGCATGAGCCACCACCCCGGATTTGTAATAATATTTTATATCTTCTAACATGGAATTTAAAGCAGTTTATTTGAACACATGTAAGGAAATAGAAAATATAAATAATTAAACAAAGTCCGCACCTAGAAAATAACTGAGATAAAAGGGGGCTAAATAGGATTAACGAAATGTGATGTATGTAAACATGTACTGGGGATACTGCTCATCCCTGAAAAGAAATGGTGAACTAACACCTTTTGTTACAACCTGGATGGAATTGGAGACCTTTTTTTTAATGGAAATAACACAATAATGTAACTACAAAACTATATGTACTCACTATTATATTAGAACTAATCTATTAATACTTCTATGAACATACGGAAATAACATTCACCAAATTCAAATAGGCAGAAGGGGGGAGGAAGAGATGAGTAAATACCCTCCAGGGGGTGTGACAGGCACTTTTGTGATTTGACCTACCCATTACCAAAACAGTTAATGTAACCAAAAGACTTAAAACCCTAAAATATTCTGAAATTTAAAAAAAAATTATAATACAAATGCCACGTGTTAATTCGCACTGGCTCATGTTTATACTAATTTGCGTTTCACAAGGTGTTGTCAACAGGCTATTGCTCACAATTTTAACTTACTTTCATAAATAAACAATATTTTTATTTCAAAAACACAGGATTTTTTTTGTGTTTTCCAGGAACACATTGGTTGAGTAATCAAATAACCATTATGTAACTATGCACGTAGAAGCAGTCTTCATGCACGGTATAATTTCCACATGCATTACTGTGAGGCTGAGTTAATTCAGAAGTGAAATGCATGGGCTAAATCACAACTTTTCAAATATTACTATAGAAATAACACCTAATTAACTTTATATAATATTTAATCCCCCAAAATGATTTCTTAAAAAGGTACTGAATTGTTAGTTAGGTAATTATACATTTATAATCTGTGAAATCAGTAATTAAAGGGTAACTAAAATGTACTTACATGTTTACACACCATAAAATTACGGTATTTTTAACATACAGTAATTAATTTATATTTCACATACACTTGTGTATGCTTGATTAAATGTCAATTGGGTGCCTCTTTGTGGCAGATTAACCAGTATCAATTTATGGAAGTATTAAGGTAAAGCTAACCATTGTGTTGCCTTTAAAATGTTTTATGTTGGTCTAAATGTTATTGCCAATTAATTTTTTAAAATATTTCTCAGCTTGTTTCTTTTTAACAGAAAAAGAGATTGAATCTAACTTAATACAGCATTAAAGACAAAAGTTCTTCACTTCAAATGCTGAAATAAAATGAGAAACCATCTAAAGGGATTATTTTTAGATTAAGTGGTACAGACTTTGTATTAGTTTTATTTCTGTGTCTGCCACTGTATTTCTCCCTCATTATTTTCTCCTTACTTAATCTTTCACGAGTGGAAGATGTGGAGATTTTCCAATTTTCCTAAGTATATTTTGCACTGAGTTAAAGAATGAGTTTAAAGAAATTTAAGCTGTCCATATCACTATTTTTCATAAGTGTGTATTACTCTGAAAAATATCTGTTGCTTCCAAATGATTAAATCTGAATAAACATGGTTTATATTCTTAGTGATATGTACACTTCTCTTAATAATAATAATATGTGTGTGTGTATGACATTCAAGACCTGTAAAAATAGGGCAAAGGCATAAGGTGTCCTTGAGAGTGTTTTGATTGTGAAATCCCATCTCATTTCTCTAAGTACCAACTTGTCTCTACCTAGGAATTCCACATTAAAAATGACGAGGTTCTCCATGACAGGTTATCACTATCAATTAACAATGACAATGACATTTGCATAGGAAAACTCCATTAGCCCAAATGCTTAGAGATATTATACATGTCTAAAGGGTGATCAGAATTCTAAGAGTTTTGGAATACAGACACAGGCACAAATGCACACACACGTGCACCTACCCTACAAACAAACCCTTAAAGTATACATATTTTAAATAATACTATCTTGTCTGTATGAAGTAGCGCACTTACCATCATTGTATTTGACCCTGTGTGTTGGCAAAAATCACAATTTTTCTATTCTATGTGAATAAATAAAATCGCCTGTGGAGATGATGTAAATGGCTAATGAGGGTTTTTGTTGATAGGGTTTTTGTTGATACGGTTTTTTGGAGATGATGTAAATGGCTAATGAGGGTTTTGTTGATAGGGTTTTTGTCTTCTATCGTGACAGTTGTACAGATGGTTTCAAGTGTCTCATTACAAGCCGTTACTTACGCTACCACGCACTTTTATTAATTAAGGAATACTGTGTTATTATACATTACAGTGCTCTACTGTCAGTATACTGTAGCCATAGCAATGAGGTACTGCTTTTAGAAAATATGTAGTATCAGCGAAAATGGTAAAATAGACGTCTGATGTCATATGGACAAGCAGCTATTCTGTCACGTTTTTGCTACAATAATATAGAAACAGCTTGGAATCATTTGTGTACATTTGTAATTAGAAGGTTAGAATTGAAATATGAACAAAACGTATTTTGATCTGCCGTGAAAGACCACCTCAGCATTTCCTTTTAATTGTCTTCAGTTTTTGCCAGAATGAGAAACCTTGAAACCCAAAAAAATAATAAAGAGGGTCCGGCATTGATCAGGGATGCTCTGTGTGAGGGACTGAAGCAAGCATGACAACTGACACATCCACGCCGCAGACCTGAGGACGTCGCTGCAGAGAACCATGTCCAGCTTGTCCAATCTGCACAAAACCATTGTGTAATCTCCAGATTAGCTCTCAAAGGACTCATCTACTGATAACAGAATTAAACATACAAGCATTCCAAGATGAGACTATCAGAAACGGAAATTTATCACTATTCCTTACTCAATTCTCCAGTTCCTCTGAAAGTTTCCTATCACAGAAGATGCTCATCTGTCCTTGTTTACTAAATTATTTGAATAGCATATTAGGAAGAAGCACAGAGAGACACACATGAAAATAGTCATTGCATTTTTGTCTTAAGAATCCATTTTCTAGTAGTGCTGATAAATTATCCCTAAATTTATTTCTACATTGGACTGATTCCTAGTCTTTTAGTAAGTAATCTCCATCCTGCAATATATGTAAATGGATTCATTTCAATGGAGGCGTCTCAAAATCAGGATTCAAATAGTCGTTATGATAAGTCAACTCTATTCTACCATGTGCAGGGAAGACTCTGTCTCCTAACCCTCCATTGAAACTAAATGCCCGAGATAGTCACACACTAAAATAAAAGTCTTAATGATCAGAAAATTAAAATCCATAGAGTGTGAGTTGGAGTTCCCGATATTAGAAAAAGGTACTTGTTATTATACAATAGAAAATATTTCATTTTCTAGTTAAATAGAAATCTAAAGGATAGGGAGGAAGCCAAAACTCATCACTTCAGTTCTTGCTTGGAGGATTTATCAGCTTAACACCTGTACATCTGTGTGTTTACTTCTACAGCCACCCCTCTACATCCATGTATTACCCTACAAGGGTGCCTTTTTCTTATTCAAAACTTGAAAGGACTTACTCAACTGAGTTGACCTATGAGTTAAATACAAAGAATTCACAGCTGTAAGTACTAATTTATTTAGACTTGTATCACTTATCTAAGCACTTCTTACGTTTGAGAAGATCTTGAGTAGATACTCCTGGCCTCTACTTTATACCTTGTAGCAAAACTTTAAATTTCTAATAATAGTTAACTAAACTATTATAGTTTAGTTTATAGTCATAGTTTAACTTTTCTATATTTTCATTGATAAAGCCTTTAGGTGTTCCTCAAATCACAGATTCAAAATTATTATACCATAGAAAATTATGAAAATTTATAAGTGATAAAATGTTAGAGAGAAATTAATAGAACCGTAGCAGAAATATATTGGCAAATGCCCATTAGCCTGAGGACAGAAGCTGCTGAGCAGTTAGAAGTAAAAAAAAAAAAGTGTTGGCTTCAGTGTCAATGCAAAGGAACCGTGAGGGGTGTGCAGCTTCTCACACCACGCTTCCTTTCCACCATCTCCGCCAGGCACGCCTTTTATGTTCAAAGAAATATAAATTTTAAAAGATGCGAAAGATTAACAACAAAATTCCTGGCAACCCCAGATATAATTTAGGTAGGCACAGAGACAGTTTTGGATGTATTCATACTAATAGTCGTTCTAAATACGGCGAATTTTCATATTTTCAAGGATTGTTGAGGACAAAGGAGACTGGCAGCTGTTTCAAAGTCTCTTAGTCACATAAAATTCTTTGTAGTTACAGGAAAAGTAATGGCATCATACTTACTAACCCGTCTCTATTAATCAGGTTGGAGAAGGAACAAACTTACATTACCATTGACCTAACACCACACAAGTACATTTCCCCCTCAGAGAGGCTCACCGTGGGTCTCAGACCACACTGCACTGCACAACCATCAAGATCGCTCTTGATGGTTGATAAAACCAATATATCACAAGTCTACTTCCAATATTATTCAACAATGCTGTGGAGAGAAACTTCCCTGGGTTTTCCAATGCTATAGCAGGTGTTTTTTGACACAATGACTTTATTTCTTTTGGGTAGATATGCAGCAGTGGGGTTGCTGGTTAAAATTATAAGTCTACATTCATTGCTTTGAAGAATCTCCAACTCTTTTCCATAAAGGTTGTACTAATCCAGAATCTTACTAGTAGGTTGTAAGATTTTCTTTCTTTCTGCATCCATATAAGCATATTTCTTTTTTTTTTTTTTTTTTTTTTTTGGCCCGGGGTGGGTTTGGACCCACCGCCTCCAGCATATGGGGCCAGCACCTTATTTCTCGAGCCACAGGTGCCATCCATTTTTTTTTTAACTTTTTAATAATGACCATTCCAATAGAGGTAAGGTGGAATTTCATTACTGTTTGATTGCATACTTTGTTGGTATGAAGACTTGAGAAAGATGGCTTACATGCATGCATTAGTAAAATGACAGCTTGATCCAATATATATAGTTAACAAATTAAATTTAATAAATTTTTTAGGTGTACTACCCTAGACAGTGAGTGGAACATTTAAAACACATTAGATGGCTCGGCCCCTGTGGCTCAAGTGGCTAAGGCGCCAGCCATGTACACCCAAGGTGGTGGGATTGAATCCAGCTCAGGCCACCAAAAACAATGACGCTGCAACCAAAAAGTAGCTGGGCATTGTGGCAGGTGCCTGTAGTCCCAGCTACTTGGAAGGCTGAGGCAGGAGACTTGCTTGAGCCCAGGAGTTTGAGGTTGCTGTGAGCCGTGATGCCATGGCACTCTACCCAGGGGGACAAGATGGCTTGAGGCTCCTGTCTCCAAAAAAATAAATAAATAAATAAATAAAACACATTAGATCGTTCATATGAAAGTGTAGATGGTTATTTATTCATTTCATAATAATACTGAGTACATTAGATACTTTTTCTTCAGTTCTTGATATTCTTTACTAAGAATATGTTCCAGCTCCATTCATATAAACATAAAAGAGCTAAAGTCTCCATCTTAATGTACACAGTTATGATTTAATAAAAAAAAGTTAGATCTAAATGAACATACCAGGAAAGTAGGAGATAAGTTGATGATATGTTTAGAATGATATGATGATATGTTTAGAATGCTATCGTATGAGTGTTTTAAACATTTCACGTTATGTTAAAATGTACTTATATATTGTCACGTATACTTTTCTTTCCAAAATTGATTTATCAATGAAAAGGCATGTTTATAAAAAAAGTAATGTAATAGAATTATAATAAATTAAATAACAAATATTTTCCCAGAAGAATATTTAGCTTCTTTTACAGAAAAAAAAAATTATACTAGTTAAAAATATAAGCTGATGGGAAAACTTCATTGGGAAGAAAATTGTGAATTATCTCATGATTTTACATGCATTTGACAGTTACACTAGGCAATGTAATAATATGGTTCTCTAAAAAGTCAGAACTCTGTCAAAATCTCTTTCCAGAGAAAACTGTTAGATTTAACGGGTAATTCATCCGATTCTAATTTCACATTGCACAGTGATTTCTAAGGTAACTTGCAAGTGATCATACGCAAGGCTTTCTTAATTTTTAATGGATACAAATTATATCATTGAAATACAAAATTTTAAATCAAGCAAAATCACATATTTCACTTGTCATGCAGATAGAAATATTGAGAAATCTAAGGTTTTATTGTTGTTCATTTTTTCTTAAGAACATTTTTCCTAAATCTTCTTGTTGTTGTTCCACTTTGTATAACAATATTCACACAAGAAATAGTTTCTGAACTTAATTATATACCTATTTTTCAGTTGTTAATACTTCTTTCCTATACGTGGAAAATGAAAGATACGGTCCTGAATTCAATTCATATGTAAATTGAGAATATTAGTATCAGGCAAATACATTAATTTTAAATATTTGATTGAGTACATTATTGAATTTCAGTATTACAGTATCCTACAAAGTAGTGAAACTACAGCAGGACATTTGATTTTTTGCCTTGATATTTGCCATATATATGTCAATTATCAACCTGTTGTCACATTATAAAACAAACTTATGGATAAGCTTATTAATGAAAAAGTGCCTAGTAAACACTTAAAAAGCATTTTCACCATATTTATAATAATAATTCACAATAATAATAATAATTCCGTTTACCCAGCATTATTTTAAAATTCGTTTTTATAACAAATTGAGGTCAGACTTGCGCAAAATTTTAGAATTAAAAGGGACGTTAGAGAGCGTTTCATTAAATTGCTAATTTTATAAATGAGAGATTCAGAGAAGTTGAAGTGACTTGCCCCAAATTACAGAATTGCAAAAAACCCACTTGACCCTCTTTTTCTCTATTTCTGCTAACACAGAGAATGTATCCAGGGTCTTGTGAATATACCTTGAGTTCCTCTCAGCATTAAAAACGTGAGAAGCAATTATTTATTTATTTAATTTTTTTGAGACAGAGTCTTATTCTTCCACCCTGGGTAGAGGGACCCTGGGGTCTGTCATAACTCACAGCAACCTCAAACTCTTGAGCTTGAGCAATTCTCTCACCTCAGCCTCCAGTCTGGGACGAGAGGCACCCCCCACCACGCCTGGATACTTTCCTTTTCTTCTCTCTCTTTTTAAAAATTTTCTCTATACATATACATGTGTTTATTTGGTTTCCACTTTTTGGCTTCACAAAATTAAAAAGGCTTAAAATTTAATAACAATAACAATGTTTAAGACAAGGACTAGAAACAAAAACCTCGTAAAGAACGAACAAAGATAAATACATTCAGAAAAGAAATCAGATGATGGCTGCAACAAAATATTGAGCAATAATAATAATGCAAAGAAAGTAACATTCACATCATCAAATAAGAGTATGTCTATCATAGAATGCGTTAACTCTGAGGTTCAGTATGGAGTCCGCAATTAACAACTTACTATTTTTTCCAAAGTCTCAAAACATAAACAACTAATATTTATAAATAAAAATAAAAGGTAATTTTAAAAAACATGTCATGCCAAATCTTATAGACAATAGAAAAAAAAAGAACTACTTCAGAGTCATTTTACTTCATCTGGATACACCTGATATTAAAATTGGAAAAAAAAATATATAAAGGGAAATTACAAACATCTTTCACCTATAAATGAGGATGTAATATCCTAAACAACATAGCAACATGTTGAATTAAAAATTAATGCTTAAGTAATGACCAAGTAACCTTGGTCAAAATTAAATTCAATTTATGTGAGATTAGTCACTATTTTCTCTTCTTTTTTTTCTTTTGTATAATTTTTTTGTTTTGTTATGTTTTGTTTTAGTAGAGATGGGTCTTGCTCTTACTGAGGCTGGTCTCCGACTCAGGCCAACCAAGCCACTGTAGCCTCCCAAAGTGCTATGCTTATGGGGTGAATCACCATGCCTGGCCAAGAAGCAAAATTTTTAAAAGTTGAAATTCTAAAATTCTATTGTATACGCATTTATGGAAGGAAATGTAGGGAATTTTAATCCCATTGAAGAATTTGTGAACTTTGTCTTCAGTGCATTCTTTGCTAGTATTGATGGGCGTAGCCTATAATTTTTTAATTAAGTGTTAATATGCAATATTTAACACACAGCATAGCTATTGTGTCATAAGGAAGAATAACATATAAAACTTAGCAATCTGGTAACTTCTACCCTGAAATTCAATATATTAATAACTTGTACATAACTTCGTCCTTCCCTCTTATTCCATCTCACTCCCTGACCCCGGAATAACCACTATCTTGATCTTTTGTTACTCTTTCCCTGTCTTGGCGAATAATATTATCACATGGGTATATTTGACACAAAAAGGATATATTCGTCACCTTTCTTGTGATTTAAGCATTATGAATGTGGTCTCATATTGTATGCAGTTTTCTGGAACTTGCTTTTTCTCAACTTCAGTCTCTAATTTCTGGGGTGCTACATGTCACTTTATTCATTTTAATATTGTAAAGCATTCTATTTTTTAATATAAAGCAAACAATTTATCCATTCTCTGCTGAAGTGGTGTTCTCTGAAATATCGTATTCATGACTCCTGCAGCGTGGACACAGCCATTCATTCCTTGAAGTTATGTTTTGTACGGAACTTCTGGGCTGTGCCTTATGCAATTGCCAAATTGTTTTCCAAAGGGGTTGTAACAATTATCTTCCCACAGCGATGTGTTAGAGTTCCTGCTAATCCATATTTGATCCAGTGTTTCCTTTTGTTAGACTCCTTTTTGTCTATTTTAATAGTAGGAAATGATATGTCATTGAGGATGTAATCAGCATCTCTTCAATTAGGACTGAAGTTGCGCATACGAGCTTCCTCTTCTGTGAAGTTATTGTTCACGTGTTTTGACAAAATTTCTATTGAATGTCTTTGACTTGATAATTTATGTTTTGGATTGTAACACTTGGCAGTTGTGTATGGTACGAATACCTTCTAGATTTTGAGTCAGCTTTTTTGCTTCTTACACTGTCCTTTATTGAACAGAAGTCAGAAATTTAAAGGTAGTTGACGCCATCCATCTGTTCTTGATGTAGCACATTTTGTGGGTGGCCGAAATCCTTCCCCCACTCTGACATCAGATCTGTGTGTGTCTGTGTCTGTGTGTGGGGAAAGAAATCTGACTTCAGGTTTGTCTACGCATCATAAAAGTATATCAGTAATCACTGTGTGTTAGACAGGATCCACCATGTTCTGGGCCTCTATTCTTTCACTTTTATGAACTTATCTTCCTTAACTCTCATCATTTAATAAAATAAAATGTGATCATTTATAAGATCTAACTGACCCACGGCTTCTTCAGTTTCTTAGCTATCTTCACTTTTATACAAGTTTCAGATTTATCTTGAAAAAGTCCAAGAATAAAATTTATTGTTAATGAAATAAAAAAAAAACCTTATTGTTATTTTGACTTTAATAGACTGTTGCTGTTTTTTGATAAACATCATTTGGGGGGCCGGGATTTCCTTTTATCTAGAGTATGTATTGACTCTGTGTATCTATCTGCTCTGGGGGGTACAGTTATATCGCTCCTCCACATAGGTTTTACTTATCTTTGGTAAGATGTATTCTTATTTGGCTTCTTGTTTATATTAATAGTGTGTATAATGACTTTTTTGTTGTTTATTTTTAAACAGCTTTATTTGCATATGATTGGATTAAATGTATTTTTAAATATATTTTTGAAATCTTGATTTTGGTGTACAAACGTCCTGAAAACATTCAGATTTGTGAAGTGATCTCACGCCTTTATAAAACGCCACTCTTATATGCTTATTAGTTTGCTGACAGCAATTTTTGTGTTTTAAAGTTGTTAATTACATATCTTTGTTCTCTTCAATCCTTGTGTTTCTGCCCCTGTTCCTGCACCACATCTAGGTTCTAGGACTCAGATGAAGAGCAGCCCCAAAATGGACATCCTTGTCCTGCTCTTGGTTTTAAAGGTAATAATTTTCAATGTTTACCCATTAAAGGAGTTATCAATTTATTTTTACTTCTTCTGGGTGCATTATGCTTCAAACCTATTGATTTACATTTTTAGTGAGATTTGGAATATTTTCAGCTACTATATTTTCAAATCTTGTCCTTCTTCCATCTCTCTCTTACCTCTGTTTGTTAGACCCTCTCTTTCTATCCTTGATAGCCATCTTCTTGATTCTTTTACATTTTTGGTTACTCCCTCTCAATATTAAATACTATTTAAGTGTACTTTTTAGTTCTCTTTTTCTCTTCAAATCCATGTAATATGTTGGTAAGCTTTCTATAGACCTTCAAATTTAAATATAGGTAAAAAGAAGGTGACGTGATGTGAATTATGTTTTATGATACACCATGTATAAAAGCATATGCTATACACATAGACAGAGTCTAAGAGTTCCACTTGTTTTCACATTTCTTTGTTTATTCCCTTTTTTATTTTTTTGGAGACAGAGTCTCAAGCTGTCCCCCTGGGTAGAGTGCTGTGGAATCACAGCTCACAGCTACCTCCAACTCCTGGGCTGAAACGAGTCTCCTGCCTCAGCCTTTCAAGTAGCTGGGACCACACGCGCCCGCCACAACGCCCGGCTATTTTTTGGTTGCAGCCATCATTGTTGTTTGGTGGGCCCGGGCTGGATTCAAACCTGCCACCTTAGGTGTATGCGGCTGGCACCTTAGCCACTTGAGCCACAGGCACCGAGCCTCTTTGTTTATTCCTGATAATGTTTTACTTCTGGTCAGTCTTTCAAATTGTGTCTTTTTTCATTAAATATCCACATACAACTATTCTATGTATGCATGTGAAAATTCCAATGTTATCAGTCTTTGGATACAATAAAACTTTTATTCATGTTAATTCAGTTATTTTGTGGCCTCTCATCTATTTGTGTTCAGAGATTAGAAAGTCACTGTTTGATTTTTTAATACACAGGAGTTTTATGGGCCCCCATAGGGGCCCAGTTCTAGAGTTTGCTTCAGTCAATAGTCGTGGGACATGACCGCCTCTGACGCTGCCAGCTCTTCCTCCTTTGAGCATTTCAGTTGCTCCCCAAGCTTGCAGTGACTCATCACTTCCTGCTTCCTTCAGAGGCCGGTGGATGTGAGTTGATTGCATCATTTATTTGAATATGGAAAACTTTCAATTCTTCACTGCAGTTTCCTAGCAAAGCCTGAACATATTATAATAAAATATTGAGGCTGTAGTCCACACTTTCACACAGAGGATTTGCATGTGGAAATTTTAGAGTCAATCATGAAATACTATTTTAAAATTTCATGTAAGCAGTTTCATTGATGTATATAAAAGCAGGCAGATTTCATTGATAAGACATTCACAAATTATAATAAAAATAGTATTTGTAATTGTCTTAATTATTCTATATTCTTTCAAATTCCAAGCAGAAGCATATATAGAGAGAAAGAGAGAAATAGATGGTTAAGATAATGGATAGGCAATTAAAGTGCTCAGCAATTACACTATACAACTGGGAATGTTTTAAAGCTATGTTACTCATGGTGGTTTATGTCCGGGAGCAATTAAACATCATTTTTGAATTGTTGCTTTTTTATTTATTTATTCATTTATTTATTTATTTTACACAGTTTATCGCTCTATTGCCAGGCTATAGTGCTGGGGCATCAGCTGAGCTCACAGCAACCTCACACCCCTGGGCTCGAGTGATCCTCTCGCCTTGGTCTAGTGTTACACAGAGTGCTAACATGACAGGCATGAGCCACCATGCCCAGCCTAATTGTTGCATTTTCAATAAAGTTCACATGAGATACTGTTTTTCCTAATTTGCTGTTAACATGAAGAGAAAATAAATATAAAAGTGTGTGTGTTGGTGGTGCCTGTGGCTCAAAAGGTAGGGCGCCGGCCCCATATGCTGGAGGTAGCGGGTTCAAACCCAGCCCCGGCCAAAAAAATTTAAAAAACGGTGTGTGTGTTCTCCTTATTTTTCTTTCTGCCCCTCCTGAGTTAGATGAAATGACCTTACTTAAGAAAACAAACATCCTTCGTTAGAGTGCTCCAAGCATTCACAGAGGATTCGGGCCCTGGGATGAGTCAGGTGTATCTAGTCTGCACGCTCCAGACTTGAGTTTTGAGGGGGCTGATTCTGAGGTTGGCGGCAATCATTCAGGATCCTGTGGCCAACCTACCACTGATTATCTTGAAAACATGTTTGCTATTGATATATCACTTAACAAATTTACTTTGTTTATTGAACAGATAATATGCCTGTTTTACTGATATATGTAAACATTTCCCCTTAATTGATTTTAAGAAATACTTCGGTGAAAATATATTTGTTTCAAGTAAAAACCTTTTTAAGTTTTTGGAGTGAATTCTTCAGTAATTAAATTATGACATGACTACAATAAGTTAATTTCTGTATGTTTGATAAAGATTCATTTTAATAGTCTATTTTCAGAAATGGATACTACTTTCCTCTGAAGAAAGCAAGTCCTGATAACTTATGAAAATAGCTATTTCCATCCTTCCTGTGCTATAAGGAATTGAACCAAAAGTCTGTATGAACTTTGCGTTGTCTTCCATACTAATTTTAAGTTAATATCGCAGAACTAATGACCGCCTTGAAAAACGCTATTATCAATTCCAGCTGTCTCCTGCATCAAGAAACCCTGACTTACAGCAACATTTTATGAAGTGAAGCTCTGAATAAAACCCATTGCACACAACCTCTTGTTTTAATACTTCTGCAGACTCTTTTATATGGCGGCTATCTCCTTTCATTACTGGAAAAACTTTATGACAACCTGAGTCAATTTGCTCCTTCCTTTCTTTAAATCATTCAGTCTTACAGAATCATTGCTCATACTGGACAACTTACCCATGACGTCATGATCTGGAATGTCTCTAATTTACACTGGCATATTTGTGAATGCCACCCACTCAGCTTTTGTTGAGGTCGGCAAATGATGCAGACCATCCCTTCCGCACTTTCTACTTTCTCGATATGAAATCATAGCACTCCTGGGTTACATTTATCTAATCAATTTAGAATTTTAACAAATATCTTATTCTACCAATGTAACAGTTTCACTAGATTCTTTGGATTAAAATAGAGAAATAATAGCTGAGGTCCAATGCCATCCATCTAATATAATACTTACTACCTAGTAATATTTATAATTAAACTATTTACACTATTCCCATATATGTATATCTCTCAACAGCTACATTACAACATTCAAGAGAGTCCACAAATAGAATGAGAGGTAAGGGAACACCAACTTAAATTTTATCATTATATTTGCATAGTGACTCAATCTTTTAAAAACTTTCATCAGATAACTACTACGTTCCTATGTGATCTCTCTTCTGAAGATAACAGGAAAAAATAGTGTCTCTGTATTTGCAATATTCACAGTGTCATGAGGAATGGGCCATGGACCAACAATTCAGCAATACTTCTTTCCACAACCCTACATGCCGTTGTATACTTACCTAAAAGGTGAACTCAGTTTACAGAGAAGAGTGTGTTTCACTCTGCATGGTGGGGAGGGAAGTTTTGCAGAAAGAGTGATGCTCACACTGAACTTAACATGCTGGAGAGCCTCTCAGCACCGTGAAGGATGTGCGCGTGGATCTGCTGTAAACACGGGGCTCTAAGCAGCAAAGTAGAGGAGATAAGAAGGGTCCCATTTTTTTCTGACTATACACAAGTAAGTTGGAATGCTTTTACTTCAAGGAATAACATGATAAATATTACATGAAGAAACTAGAAAGTTTGGCAAGTGGAAAATTGGAAAGGTTTTTGGATAACATACAAAGATTGGGGGTGATGGAATGCCATGGAGAATTTTATGCAATGGACTAACAGGAAAAAATATGTTTCATTTTGGAATGGCTTTACTGATGCGATATTTATTAACTGTATATGAGTTATAATGTATGTAGCGGATCCCAGGCAGAAGGTCACAGACGATTAAGGACATAGGAAGCCAACACATGCATTTATTGAGTATTGAGTACAACAAGCACTATTCTCATCCCTGGAAATACATTAACCCATTTAATTACTCATGAGTTACTATCGCTTAACCACACTTTGTTTATTAAAGAACTGTAGTTTTTAATGAAAGATTGAAAAGCTTACTCTCATTTACAAAATCCATGTGGTAGATGGAAATCATGTCTCAGTACCCTGGGAAGAGCCAAGTTTAGTCTACCAGTTTATCCCAGATAAGCATCGAGCTCTTCTTGCTTCTCTTAACTCATCACTTCAGGCCTTTTCTCCAGATAAAGCACCGAATGTGCTTTCACACATGCCTTATTTATTGTTGTTCTGGGGAATTCAAATAGACAACCTGCATAGAGGCAATTCTCTCTCCATCCTGTAGAATCTTTCAGAACTCTGCTCAAAATTCTTGCTTAAACTCCTCCATTTCTCCTACGTAGTATTTTAATGACATGAATATATTACTTTCATCTGACTGAGTTGCCTTTATCACGTCAGTTAGGAAACCTTGCACTTCCCTGTGGCCCATACAGAGCAGGACCTTGAATACAGCTGTGTTCAATAAATCCTGTTTACTGACCTATTAGCAACACACGATTCAAAAAATATTCTTAGAGCTCTTTTTTTGCCAGAGCCCTCAGCAGTTGCTGGAAATGCTGAGAAGGTACCGGAGGGATGCACAGAACTATATTGCACTTGTCACAGTTCCTCATGAGGCAGGAACAAATGCAAATTCTGAAAAATAGGTTGCCATGTGATGGTGGAGGGTGAGAGAAGAAGGTGTGGCAAGAAAAAAAAAATCCCCTCCCCTGGCTTCATAAAGCACCAGTCAGTATATTCAGCAAGGGCAGAGAAGAGAATGAAGAATTCAACATAATGAATGCACAATGACCGAAACAAATGCCCAAGGCCTAAAAATCTTAAGAAGGGAGTTGTTGTTATGAGTAGAGAAGGTCCATGGACTTCTCGGCCTCTTTGCTGTGCTCTGCCTTTCCCCCTGTGCTCCTGACCCACATCTCGACCCTTTCGTTTCTGTTCCTTGAGGCCCCATTTTTATGTCTTACTATTTATTTACTTTGCACTCTCTTTTCTGCAAACAAACAAACAAAAACTAATTGCCTTCAACAGAATCCTCAAATAACTTTCTTTTCTTTAGTCTATGGGCTGCAAATCTCTGCCCTTCTTTAAAATCTTAATAAATCTACATTATTCCCTAATTTGGGGTTTGGAAATTTGCATCCATCTCTACCTGGTATGGTGTCTGTTTGTCTTTACCTTTTCCCTCCCCCTGTACTGGATGAAACCTCAGGCATCATTTATATTTTATCTTGAATCTGTGTTCTTAGCACTACACAACATGCATAACTAGGAGAGAACCACAGTTGGAGTCTGAACATGCAACTTCGAGATGTCCCACAAACTCTACTAATCAAGACAGTGTAGTCTTGATTAGTATTAGGATTACTTGATTAAGTAGTATTCGTGAAAAAATAGACTACGGATCAATAGGTCAATGGAACAGAGTAGAGAGCCTGGAAAAAGACCCACACAAACATAGTCACCAGATCACTGACAAGAGGGAAAGACAATACAGTGAAGGTGGATTTCAACAAATGGCCCTGAAGTAACTGGACACATCCATGCAAAAAATGAATCTAGATACCAACTTTACGTGCTTCTAAAGAACAAATCAGTAATCATTCATAGTACTAAGTGTAAAATGCAAAATGACAAAATTCTTGGAAGATAGCATAGGAGAAAACCTGGATAACCTTTGGTGATGATTTTTCCATAAAGTGTCAAAGGCATAATCTATGAAAAAATTGATAAGTTGGGCTTTATTAAAAATAATAACTTCTGCTCTTCAAAAGATAATGCCAAGGGAATGGTACGATAGCCATAGACTGGGAGAAATAATGTGTGAAGGACACAGCTGATGAAGGACTATAATTCAGAACATACAGAGAGCTCTTAAAACTCAACAGTAAGAGAACAAACAACTCAGTTAAAACATGAGCTTATAACTTTAACCATTGCCTTACAAAGATGTACAGGCAGCAAATAAGTATTATTTTTAAAAGCTCCACATCATATGTCATCAGGGAAATGCAAATTAGAGGGATGAGATGCCACTGCACACCTCTAAGCCTGGTGAAAATCAAGAATACTAACGGTACCAAGTGCTGATGAAGATATGAAGCAACAGGAACTCTTCTTCAATGTCCATGGTGTGGAAGCTTTGGACCACAATGTGGCAGGCCTTTCGCACACTATACGTACTCTTTCCATGTGATCCAGCAGTCCAGGTCTTTGAGATCTACCCAAGCAGTTGAAAACTTATGCCTGTACAAAGAACATGCATATGAATGTTTACACAGGGTTCATTCATAATCACCAAAACTAGACCAAATCAAGTTGCGGCTCAGTAGATGAGTGGATTTATAAACTGTGGTAAACCCAGGTGATGGAGTTTAGCACTGAAAAATAAATGAGCTCTCAAGCCATGAAAATACTTGAAATGCACATTGCTAAGGGAAATAAGCCAATCTGAAAAGGTTACATGTGATTTAATTTAAATGGCTGCTAAAGGAGAAACAATGGAGGTAACAGAAAGTGGTTCTGAGGGTGTGGGTGGAGGGGGATGACCTTGAAGCAGACAGGACAGCAGAAAGTGGTTCTGAGGGTGTGGGTGGTGGGAGATGACACCTGCAGCAGACAGGACAGCAGAAAGTGGTTCTGAGGGTGCTGGTGGAGGGGGATGACCCTGCAACAGACAGTATTGTTGTGGCAGCGGAAACACCATGACCTACTGGTGGGCACATGCATGTACCATGACAGTACTGACGGGCACACACATGTGTCATGACAGTACTGGCGGGCACACATATGCGTCATGACAGTACTGATGGGCACACACATGTGTCATACTTGTCAAACCTGTAAAACACACAGCACCAAGCATGAAATCCAATGCACTCTACAAACTAAGGGTGATGAACTAAGGGTGATTATGACATCTCGATGCAGGGACATTAGCTGTAACAAATGGAGACACTCAGTGGGTGATACTGATAACAGGGTAGGCTGTGTGTGTGTTTGTTCAGAAGGCACATGGCAGGTCTGTTTATCTTCTGCTCAATTTTGCTGTGGACTTAAAGCTCTTCTAAAGAAAAGTCTTAGAAAAATCATGTAATAACATTTAACACAAAGAACACTTACTATACACCAGGCTTTCTCTGTTCTGATTTTTTATGTCTCTGTGTGTATATAAATACATATTATATATACACACACATATGTGCACGATTATCATTAAACATGAGTACTTAGTATCAAAATGAATATATTTTGCATTTATTTCATCATTTATTTAATATTCACGTAACTAATCTTCAGTCCAAACTTATAAAGCAGTCTTGTTTACAATCATCATTTTAAGGAGACAAAATTAAGAATAAAATATTAAATAACTTAAGCATAACACAAGCCTACACAGGGAAAGAGCTGGGTTTTGAACTGGCAAGTTGAGTCAGGATGCCAGGCTGCTGTTCTGAGTGCCTTGGGCTGGCTTTGGGCTCTCAGATAATGTTCCCACAGGGCCTTACACGCTGCCTCTGCAGTTTCCTTAAATGTGCGTTTACTCAGACTTAGTGCTCATTTTCTCTGCTGGGCTATAGGCTCCATGAGGGCAGGGAAGGCAGCTGTCCCGCTTCCCCTGCGGCCCACCTCCGCACAGCGTGGGCGTCAGCTGTCCGGCTTCCCCTGCGGCCCACCTCTGCACAGCGTGGGCGTCAGGAAACGCTTGTTCACAGACCAGTAGGAGAGTGATTAACCAAATTTTCAGCAGGAAGTCCACCCACTGCCAAAGCTGTCCACTGCAAATCGTTCTGTGCTTTTGGAGTTTTACTTAAGACAGAACAGAAAAGTGTGTAATACATTACTAAATATAAAGCAATCTTTTCTTGAAATTATTCCTCAGGAAAAAGGTCACCTTGTTTTTAAGACCTCACAAAATATCTCTGATTACAGGGCACTTTGTCAACAATTTTACTTTCAACCACAAAGTACTGTTTTTTGGAAAATATGTGGTCTAAAACAACCTCATTAATGTTGGCTAGAGATGCTTATAAAAGCCACAGACAGTAATAGGAAGAAAGAGACAAAAACTTAAATACACTTCTCTGAATTCTTTGGGGTGAATGACCTCTCAAGCTCATGCTGGATTTCATCATATCAGGTATTTTATTTTAATATATGTTTAAAAAATCATATGGTAAATAATTTACTCTCATTATGAAGCATAGGAATTTGCATTCATGGGGAAAATGATAAGGACAATGTTCTTAATGTTACAGGAAAGGTACTGGGGCTTGAGATACAATTTCTGCGGCAGCATCGTATGTGGATCCCCAGGTGAGCTACATGTCACACAACTCAGATGGAAGGGAAAACTACGCCTGTGGAAGGCCGGGGGCGGGTGGCCCTCAGCAGAGACACAGCAGTGACAATCAACTGACCCGCAAGAGGTGAGTGCAAGGTTTCAAGTTAAATTAAATTAAATTCGATTTAATTTGAATTAAATTAATACGATGATATGAAAATGTAGTAACTCTGCGTTGATAGTTTATGATGCCCAGGGAAACTTTGGTTTTATACACATATATAATCAATACAATTATCATATGTATTACAATATATAATATAATATGATCTGTTATATCATTTACATATAAGTAATAAGCATATAAATTATATATATGGATAGTATCTGCAGTTGAGCACGTATGTGTATCTGTGAGTGTGTGACACACCCACGTACTCTTCATCCATTCCTACCTGCCTAACCATTTTTGGATCTTTCCGCCGGAAAAGCAGAGGCACGTTTTTTTTCTCTGTGCTCACTTCATGCACAGGTACGTAATTTCCTCCTGTCTCATACCAGCTTCCCCAGCAGAATCAAAGGCATTAACCTTGAACCACCCTGAGAGATTGTCAGGGTGACCCACATCAACTTGATTCCAGGTCCAGCGTTGTCCCCCACTGCAGGCGTGAACAGGCGACAGGTAAGAAGGATGCCTCCAAACGCTTGTGCCTGAGGATAGATGAAGGATCTCTGAGCTCTTTCTACTTTTATCTCTCCCTCCAACTTTCTTTTTTTCTTTACCTTCTTTCTGTACCTTGAATTACCAACATGATTTATAAAAGCATTGCAAATTATATTTATCAAATGGATTTATTTATGTCTAAATAAATAATGATCATTTTATGAACAGTCACACTTTTATATAAATTACATTAGTACCAGAATAACTTCGTAATAGCCTTTATCTAATTGCATTACTGAACCCTGCCCATGTACCTACAGTTATTTCTGCTATTCAGACCCCAGGATGATAAACTTGTAAACGAGAGAAAACATGTGAAACATTAGGGTGGTGCCTGTGGCTCAAGGAGTAGGGCGCTGACCCCATATACCGCAGGTGGTAGGTTCAAACCTGGCCCCAACCATAAACTGCAAAAAAGAAAAAAAAAATCAAAGAGAACATAGTCTCTGGCAGCACCAGGAATTTGTATCTACAAAGGAAAATGTAATAATCATACTGTTTTTTCATCTAAGGAACATATTATTATTTTTCTACTTTCCCTCTTATATATGCTTTTTGTGGTGTTCTCTGTCAAGCTTGTAACAAACAACATTATACAGCATCTGTTGTGTAGGTGTTTCCAGAGGTACCGTCTATAATTGCCAAGACGATGACTGCGTGAGAGTCCTCGGGGATGTTGAATGTAGGACATTTCCTTTCTCCCTACTCTTCGTGTTTAGCTTTAGAAATAAAACAGATGTTTTGAAGCTTATTAAATTCATACATACATATATAAAATTCATGTATACATAAAATTTATATATATATAGTGAATAAAAAACAGTTTGACAGACTTCACATCTAATAAACTATTTTGTATAAAGTATTGTTTTCTGCGTGTATGTAGTATTCAAGATTTATCCAGAATATGTTTTCTGAGATAGCTGTTTCCAAGTCCGGGGACCCTTTGGGGGTAGATTGCAGAGATAGTGCCCCGTGGTGCACATTCCTTCACCGCTGGGCACCGTGTAAAATGCATCCCCAGCAAAAACGTTATCCCTCAATGTGTTTTACATTGACTCTGTCTCCCCTGAAGCCCATGTGAGAAAGTAACGTGCAGTGTGGGGCTGCGGGTATCAGATGTCAGCCTCGGCCCTCGTTTGTCTCCGCGGATACGGGGAATATGAAGGAGAGGAGACGGGTGTAATCCGTTGTCAATTCACAGAGGGTTTTAATTCTTGCCAGGTGGGAAATCTACTGAGATGCTTACAAAACGCAGGGAGACACAGACTCCTTTCTCTATTATAATAGCGATTTGAAATTCCTCGTGACACTGACTATCATGTTTTCTAACTAACCATTTTCCAGTTCTTACCCAATTCCTGGACTATATGATTTACCTACTTACAGGAGACTCAGTACCCCAAAAGGCAGCTCCACCAGCCGTGTATGGGTCGGCCGTGGTGCTGCCTGGGCTTCACTCTAGTCTCCTTGCCTTTTTATCTCTGTGGCCTTGGACAAGTTGTTTAATATGTTTCTGTCTCAGCTTCAGCAGATGTAGAATGAGCACGATGGTCCCTAGTCCTAGAGAGTTATTTTGACATTTCAATGAATTGGTATATAATTGCCCGGAATGATTTGACACATAATGAGAGCTTTATGAGGTTGCTAAATATTATTATAGCAAGTATAAAGCCACCAACACCACCACCACCACCACCCCGTTTTCAGGAAGGTCCCATGTAGTCGCTCACAGCTCGCACCCCTTTGGTGCACAGCGAGAGACCTGCTCCATGCCAGCACTTCCATTAGTTTCTTATCAAATACTTACTGACCACACTGAGCATTGGGCCCCCTGTAACATTACAGCGGCCAAGACTAAGTGAAGGTCTCCAAGTGTCAGGAGTGGAAACGCCATGGAGGAGGGGGGATCTCACATGTACAGGGAGATACAGGGTTATAAGCACCTTAGGTAAACATCTTTACAAAGTGAGGAGCAGTGGAGATTTTAAAGTAAGGCCACCCTGAAGTGACCACCGCTAGTACTCTGGAGTCAGTATTCCTTAGTTCAAATGCTAGATCTGCTAGTCACTAAACTTGTGAACAAAAATAAATAATCTTACTCTGCAAGCCCTAATTTCCTCAGTGCAAAACGTGGAGATGGAGTGTTTTACCTTCTGGTGTCAACATGAGTAATAATTTTATGATGACCGCTAATAATGAGAAAACATTATGTTCCAGCGATGTGCTGCTGACTTTATGTGGAACCTCAGGAATTATTCATAAAGTTGCTAGCCTAGCCCCTGGCCTATTAGGAGATATTTTAAAAATCCAGTTAGCTGTTAATATGTATTTTGTTTCCCTTAAAATAATACAAATCTGGATCTGAGTTGAAGGGATAATTGCTTTCCAATAGCAGATTTTTCTAAGGGTAGGTTTTAGTTTACTATCTACTGTCTATAATGTCTGACTGAGCTTCTTACTGTCACAGAATAGTTCCAAAGAGCCTCTGCCTGGTGAGGTCTGTGAATAGACGGCTCTGGAAGATGTGTGGGCTTCCCTGAATGAGGATAATCCCAAAGGATTGTCACCTAATAGGAATTTAAACTAAAGAAGGGTGAGGGGTGTGCAGTGGGTCTGCACAGCTGACTGTAGTATCCTCAGACAGAGGGCAAGTGAGGACATCATTTTTAATATATAGTTATAGTCTCTGTACTATAACCCTCTAGGGTGCCAAAAATGTACATCCATTTAAAAAGATTTTATCTATGTATCACTTTTGAAAGTTGAAATAAAGATACGGTTTTATTGGTCAAGTGTACCTAGATGTTCTATGTACATCCATTTTACCTGCAATTCATTCACTTTGGGATACGATTGATTTTACATCCAAGATGTCTTAAAATGTGTATACTTGCATTTGGTACCCCCTGCATATTCCTGAAAGAATAATGAGTCGGATGTTCCTAACCCCTGTTAATTGGATTTCTTTAGAAAATCCAGTTATACAATAATTTGGCTTGAGAGATTCATTTCATTACATTCTTCAGAAGGAAAAACCAAAAATGTGACAGGAAAGGGTCAGAGCGTTTTATGCCTACTAAGCAAGATAAAGGAACTTTAATTTTTTCTGTGACAGGTGACAAGCCACCTAAAGGTTTCAAGCCCAAGAACATCACAATCCATCTTAATTTGGTTTCAAATTGCAATCAGCTGATCCATGAAGACCACACAGAAAGGGCAAATCCTGGAGTGGAAGACCAGAATGGATGACAAGAATGGATGACCAGAATGGATGACCAGATTAAGGGGATTTTAGTAGTCCAGACATGATGTGAAAGTTCTCTGGATTAGTGACATCGCTAACAACAGAAATGACATATTTTAGTAAGTTAGTCCGTATTTCTTTTTCATCCTAACATTCATAGCTTGGGACTGGATAGTGTCGGAGAGTAAGCAGAATAATAAACAACAAAACAGTCTTCATTTGTACCCTGAGTAATTGCTGATTCCATTGTGGAAGTGTGAACATCTGACAATGTAGACTATTAGAAGTGTATGAAATGAAGGGTTGATTTTAATGCGTTAAAATTGAGTGGTCTAGTGGATATTTAATTTGATACAGAGGTTGGCAATTGAATGTGAGATTTTGGAGTTAGGGTTTAGCCATTTTACTGACACATCTATTTAAAGATACTGAGTTAGAGATTAGAGATAGAATGTAGTCTAAGAGAAAGGAATGGAAAGACCCAACAGTGGATAATCTTTAGAGAAAGAAGGATAACTCAGAGTCATAAGGAATGTGATTGAGAAGCAAAGGTGGAGAAGGGGATTCAGGATGATGAAAGAAGAGAGGCATCCAGAGAATTCAGTGTCCTGGAGGGCAGGGGCAGAATGGACTGTGTGGGTATCTTGGATGAAGGTTGCAGAGATATTACTGAAGCGAAGCTCAAAGTCATTGATGAATATGGCAATGTGCACATCTTTAGAGTCCTCAGGAAGAGCAGTCTGGGGGCGGGGAGCAATGTGGCCACCTCTGTAGGGGCAGAGGCAGTGAAAGATTGGCTGTAGAGAGCAATTTCACCAGGTTTTCTTCACAAAAGTCATAGACAATTGGATTTGGAATTAGAAAATATATTTTATTTGAAGTAAAAGAGCATCTTATTTAATTTTTAAAATATTAGTGATGTAAAATCATATTCATAGAATAAGAATAATCGGATGGAGGAGAAATTAGAGATGCAGAGAATAAACTGAACAATTGGAGGCAAAAATCCATGTGAATTTGGAAATATGGGATAGTATCTACTGAATAAGAGGAATGATTGCCCAGCGGTAAGAGAATATTTTGCCCCTTTTAAGAGTAAAGAGTAAAAATTGCAAGAATAAAAATTATACTTTCCGAAGCAGGCATATTGGCAGTTTGGGTGGTGAATGATGAGTGTATTTTAATCAGATATTTAGATATTTCCTTTTATAAATATGATGGTCTGACAATTAAATTTGTGGATTCATCCTGGAAAGAGTGCTACATACCTGTTGCTTATGAATTTCCTTCTGGTTATCATTGAAATACTCTCCTTGGGAGGCAAGGTGACAGTGCCTAGTCCACCTTGGGAGCTCTTTGTCTGGAATGGCCATCAGAGCTGTTATCATACTTCACTTGATGTCCTGAATGTCATCACAATGTCTTCCTTTCAATGTTCCCTTTATCTTCACATGAAGACAAAAGTCAATGGGGCCCCTATCAGGGAAGTAGGGAGGGTGTTCCAATACAGTTATTTGTTTAGTGGCATCAATGTAGGAATATATTGTCATAAACTTCTGCCTGTGTTCTGCTTTTACTGTACGACAGGTTTTGGTGTGTTGTGTTTTCATTTGTTTCAATGAATTTTTTATTCATCTCTAAATTACTTCATTGACTCAATGGTTGGTCAGGAGTATGTTGTTTAATTTCCATGTATTTGCATAGTTTTCAGAGTTCATAGTTAATGTTGATTTCTAGTTGTATTTCATTGTGGTCTGTGAAGATAACTGATATATATGTGTGTGTGTGTGTGTGTGTGTGTGTGTGTATATTTTTTAATTTCTTCAAAAGTTTCTTGTGGTCTAAAATATAGTCTATCTGCTAGAATGTTCCATGTGCTATCAAAAAAATGTATATTCTGCAGTTGTTGGATAGAATGTTCTAGAAATGCTGTTAGGGCCATTTGGTATAAACTCCAATTTAAATCTCTATTTCTTTGTTGATTTTCTATCTAGATAATTTGTCTAAGGCTAAGAGTGAGAAACTGAGGTCTGTATCTGTTTGGGCCTAGTAATATTTGCTTTATGAATCTGGGTGTTCTGGTGTTGAGTGCTTACATATTTAGAATATTATATCTTCTTGTTAACTAATCTTCTTTGTCTTTTTTTTTTTCACTGCTCTTCCTAAACTCTAATTTTAGGGGATACAAGCATAGCTGCTCCTGATTGCTTTTGGTTTCCTTTTACATGGAATACCTTTTTCCAACTCCTCTATCTGTATAGTTACTTATAAGGTGAGTTTCTTGTATGTGTCATATAATTAGATCATTTTCTATCAGTCATTTTATATCTTTTAGAACACAGGATAATTTTACTAGATATTGTATACTTTGGTGGAAGGTTTTCTTTTTTTTCTTTCACATTCCTAATTTATCATTCTATTCTTATGGTAAGTGAGGTTTCTACTGAGAAATCTGTTGTCAGTTTCTGAAATTTCCTTTAGAGATTACTGGATGCTTTTCTCTCTCTCTCTTTTTTAGGATTTGCTCTTTTACTTTGAATTTAGACAGTCTGATTAAATAAAATGTGCCATGGAGGCATCTTTTTCTTTGCATCTTCTTAGGATTCATTATGCCTTGTGTGTCTAAATGTCTCTTGTGAAACTTGGAAAGTTTTCATCTATTATTTTATTAAATAGGGTTTCTAAATATTTCTTTGATTATTTGCCACTAATAATAACAAGAATTTGTTTTTTGTTTTTATTTATTTATTTATTTTTTTGGCCAGGGCTGGGTTTGAACCCACTGACACCCTACCATTTTGAGCCACAGGCACCACCCTAATACCAATAATTTGTAAAGTTTTAGGATTCTTCTGCCTGATTGAGTCTATTGTTAAAGCTTTCAAATATATTTTGTATTTCATTTAATAAATTCTTCAGTTCCAGAATGTCTATTTATTATAAATATTTATCTCTTGTATAAATTTTTCATTTCTATCTGATTTTTTCCCAATTTTTGTATTATTTTTCAAATTTTTCTTCTATCTCTCTGAACTTCATTAAAATCAATATTTTGAATTCTTTATTTGGGATTCCAGCAAGTTCCTTTTCATTAAATTCGATTGCTGGAGAATTAGATTTTTTTGTTCCATTGAAGGTATCATATTCCCTTGTCTTTTGATGTTTTCTGTGTGATACCTGCACATTTTGGTGACAGTTATACCTCATTTTTAAATTTATTTTCATGCGGGATGACATTTTCCTGAAGATATATCTATGATGCTGTTTTACTAGGGTACTTCTGCTTTGATTCTGAGTGTGTGTAGACTCTTAAGAATTATTTTGGCTATGAATGGTATTAGTGAAATCTGTGATTTCCTTAGTAGGTCAGGATGTGTTTAAAAGTGAAGGGTGTTGTAATGTTTTGCTGGGTATTGGAATGCAAATTATTGTCAGTGATGGCCTTAACATGCCTGTCTTTGTGCTGCAGATTACTGTACACTGACATCTCAGTTGACAGTCAGCAGCAAGTTGATTCTTAGGCCTTCAGGTATCTTGCTAGAACCCTGGTAATGGTAGTGGCAGCCAGTATTGGGTGGGTTGTGGTAGTAGCTTTAGAGGGACAGTCTTCTTACTCCCCAGCCATGTGCTTTGATGTTGATGGTGGCTGCAGTCTCCAGACCCAAGCGTTGGTACAGGCTGGAGTGTTAGCAGCCAGGAGTTCAGACCCAACCTCAGGTTCTCAGGAATAGTACTCAGGTACAAAATGTGCCAAGTTGGGTTGGGCAATCCATATAATGCATTTTGGAGGGATGTACAAAGCTATCCTGATGGGCTTGTGATCAGCCTTCCCAGTGCTACAAGTGAGTACCAGAAGTGGCGGTTCCAAGTGGGGTGATCCTCAGGCCACAGAAGGAGCACTTGGGTGAAGAGTGGGAGCAGCCAAACAGAGGCCTCACAATGGAAAGGGTGGAGCAATGCTGACTGGCTATACCCTGCAGCTGTGGATGGGAAATGCTTGATCCCTTCATACCCTTGCCCAGCTGAGGAACAAGTCTCAGGGAAAACCTAGTGCCCTCTCAGGCCCTGGCACAGATCCTGGCAGCCCTTGCTCATTTCCCATCCCTCACTGTGGAGTGCTCCCAAAAGCAACAGCCCAAGTTCCCAATCCTGGGTGCAAGGACAATGTATGGATTACTAAAGGGTAGAATTGGAAATGGCCTCTCACTTTCTCTGTGTTTTTATCCACATAAACTCAGCCATATTCTTATTTATATAAATGCTAATTATTTCAAAAAAATTAAAAAAATTCAAATTTTAAAATTTGCCATGAATTAGGAAATTAGTAGTACACACAGGGTGGCGCCTATGGCTCAGTGTGTAGGGCGCCGGTGTCATATACCAAGGATGGTGGGTTCAAACCCGGCCCTGGCCAAAATGCAACCAAAAAGAAAAAAAAGAAGTACACACAAATTTATTATTATTAGCACACTTTGAACCAATAGAAAAACATAATAGGATATTATACCTTTATGAAAAAGAAAAAGAATTCTTTACAGAGGGATCAACTAATTTAATGCCCAGATACTGGTTTAATTTTGAAAGTTGAGGAAAATATTAAGGGAAAGAAAAATAAGCAAGTATATTTATTAAGTTTAAAATTTTTCTAAATATAAGCAATATAATATTCAGTATGATTTTCAGTATATATAAAAATTCTTTAACATGATGAAATGTCATACTAGAATCTTTATAGCTTAAAAATAGTATTCATATTTGGCAAAGTGATGATTTACAACTATAGAGACTATATACAAAGAGTACTATGATTGTTCATTTAATATTCAAAGAAAATCTAATGTAATACAATTATTCAGAGCACTTTGTGTTGATGATTTAAAGAAATAAGAATAATATTTTCTATCTTTTCATCACCAAGGAGGTTAAAATAATATATACTCCTATTTATACAATAAATATCATATTAACTATTAAGGGTATTGCATAATTTCAAGCATCATTTTTATTTTTTATACCTGATTTTAATGCATATTTATTTTAAAATATTTTATTCTGGAATAGTATAGAGATTTGTATGAAATTTTTATGCTACATGACCAAGAGTTCGCTGTAGCCAGGAGCTGACCAGTGGTAAATTTAGAGAGATTATCAATAGGGGAGGATCAGAACAATCTCAATCGGTACCTTAACCGATTAAACAGAAAATATTACTTCCATGAAGACCCCGTACTAAGCATCTGCCAATCATCCTTGGGATATTATGCTAACAAGCTCTTCTGAATTCACTACATTAAATGATGATTTCTTATACTTTTGAAATCACTGCAGAAAATCTTTGTCATTTAAATTGATCATCTCTGAGCACAGCTGCCTATACCATAATCATAGGGTTCCAAAATAATGGTCATTCTTAGGCAAAAGAAAAAATGAGAACTCTTATCACCACTATTTATTTTCTCGCAACTTTTAAAATCAAAGTTCTTAATCATAGCTTTAAAAAGAGCGATGTTCAAAGGCTGAAAAGAGTATGTTGAGATTGATTTTCTTGTTCCCAGCTTGTAAAAGAATAAACTGGTGCAACTTTGGGAAAGTATTCATGCAAAGTTTAGGAATGCCCCTTAATATGTCCACAAATGTAACTCATTATTTCAGGTCTGGGGTTTTATTCTAAGACAATGTTACATATAATCTATATTATGTATAACATAAATTTTCTATCTTTATATGAAACCAGAGACAATAATATTGAGAAAGAAAGTAGGAGTTACTCTGATTTCCAATTAAGATCAAATTATACACTTTGTAAATTTTTAAATGTATGTATAGATCAGATAAGAGATGTACTTATTTATGGGGTGTGTGTGATATTTTGAAACAAACATATAATGTATAATGATCAAATGAGAGTACTTAGTCTATCTATCACCTTAGACATATATCATTTCTGTGTTAAGCGCATTTCAATTCCACTTTTCTAGTTATTTTCAAATATATAATCAATTATTGTTAACCATAGTCCCTTAGTGTGCTACCAAGCGCCAGATCTGAGTCCTCCACATAACTAACCTTATTTTTGTACCCATTAACTTCCTTCACCCTATCACCCCTCCCTACTACCCTCCTGGCCTCTGGTAACCATCATTCTACTCTCTAACTTGATGAGCTCAATTATTTAGTTCCCATATGGCAGTGAGAACATGCAATATTTGCCTTTGTGCATTTATGTCACGTAATATCCTCAGTCTCATTTATTATTCTGTGAATAACTGAATGTCATTCTTTTTATGGCTCAATAATAGTTCATTGGGAATATATATATCACCTTATGTTTTTGAATGGATGCCGATTATTTTTACCCATATATCATTGTAACAATATGTCAATAAGTAAAGTATATATGTGAGCATGTTGGGGTGGAGAAGAGGCTTTTAATAGAATCACGTACCCTATATTAATGCATCCATTGATGGACATTCAGGTTAACTTCATTCATGGCTATTGTAAATAGTACTGCAATAAGGGAGTGTGGCTATATCTCTGATACACTGCTAATTTAAATAGCTCTTATAGGGGACAAGAATTATTTTCCATTTCATTGATATAAGTATAATATTATTGGAAAAATAAAACTATAATAATTTTATTTTAATAATTAAAATATATATTCTCCAAAAAATATTCTTAACAGATTCTGAACTTTAATCATAAATGTTATTATTATTCATTTACATTCTTCAATTTAGTTGAATAAATTCAGTAGTTTCTATCTTTATAAGAATACTATCTTTTATATACTTTTTCTGAAAATGAAAACACTAAGTACATATCAAAGTTTCATGATTCAATGTTCTTAATAAAGGTATTTAAACATTTTGAAACATTAATTTTCAATAGATATTTTCTTCAAGGTTCTGTTTTCTTTATTCCTTGGTGGCCTAAAGCACATAGAAATCTGTAAGGTAGAGGAACACACTCTCCAGATACCAGGATAAGGGGCTGAGAAAAGGCAGAGGCTTTGTGTCATGTGTCACATTATGACCACATTAACATTATGCATATTTATTCACGGCATGGATATGTGTATCTTGTTTAGGTTGGATCCTAAATTGAGTAAAGTCTTTTTCTTTTCTTTTCTTTTTTTTTCTTTTTTCTTTTTTTATTTTTTTGAGATGGAGTCTCACTTTGTCACCCGTGGTAGATTACTGTGGCATCACAGCTCACAGCAACCTCCAACTCTTGGGCTTAAGCGATTCTCTTACCTCAGCCTCCCAAGTAGCTGAGACTACAGGTGCCCACCACACCAGGCTATTTTTTGGTTGCAGTTCTCATTGTTGTTTAGCAGGCCCTGGGCCAGGTTCGAACCCTCCATCCTCCTGTGTACATGGCCGGCACTGTGACCACTGTGCTACCGGCACGGAGCTGTCTTTTACCCTTGATATAAAAATCTTTCTTGGAGTCAAGATGGCTTTAGATAGGCTTTAGAATTCTAGAAATGTTAATGGTAAATGCTTCCAAACTTGGTAGCCTAAGAAAAAGGAAATAAATTGAGAAAAAGCTGATAATAATCTTAACTGGACTGATTAGAAATCTGTGAGAAGTCTGAGACACCCAATGGACATTTGGTGGAGGTATAGACGATCGACAAAGATTCACAGTAGAGCAATACACCAGGGGAGAGTGATGCAGGGAGACTCCTGGCCTTTTATTAATCTGCAGGACACAGACATTTGGAATGGGCACAGGCAGAATCACATCTACAGAGGTTCTAGAACCTAGGAAGCGAAGCCACGTGAACTATCATTCACCTGTTTCCTCCGCATTTCCCGCCCTAGGAAACGTTCGCTACATGGTATTCAATCATCGAGTCAAGAATTAGAGGATAATTGGTGAAATATGTTTGGGGAATATGAGAATGAAAAAGATTAAAGTGATAGCCCAGTGCCTCCCGAGTGGGCGTGTCCTTTCTGTTACCTCTCCTGTCAATCACTCAGATTCCACCTTAGTTAGTTTTCATCTGTGCTCATGGAAAGGCCACTAACTGAAGTTCCCTGCTGGTTTGTTAGGGTTAGGGTTGGGTTAGGGTTAGGGCTGGGTTAGGGTTAGGGTTGGGTTAGGGTTAGGGTTCTCTGAGTTCTCTATGCTGTTTGACCATCTCGGAAAAACTCATGGTGCCTCAGAAAAATCACAATTTAATGCTGTCTTTATCTAAAGTAATTCATCAAAGTTAAAATACTATTTTCCCAAAGTAAATGACCCAGTGAGGTTAGGGGACCATTCCTGAGACATAGAGAAACTGCTGAGAAGGGCCAGATACATAAAGACTATCTCGTCACAGTCTCAGAACAAAGTTAGTACCATTAAAGAAATCACTAATAAAGCCAGCTAACTTTCATTGATCATTATGTAGTTCCAGGAATAGGTCGATTATAATCTATGCATTTCCTTTAGTTCTGTCACTGTTAACCCCATATAACAAATAAGAAAACGACCATGAGAGACCAGCCTTTCCCCAGGACAGCTATCAGGTGAGTACTGAACCACGGCACCTGAGTCAGGTGGGGAAATCAGACTCCAGACTGGATCACCCCTTCCCACCCATCTTGCCACGCAGCTTCCACCGAACTACAGCTCGGCTTCCCTTCTTCTCTCCTTCCCTCTTCCTCCCTCCTCACTTGCCTCTTTCTCTCCTGTTCTTCCTTTTTTTCTTCCCTCACTTTGCCTTCACAAAACACACAGCCACCCCTGATAATCACAAGTCCAGGACCCATCAGCCCCTTCTCACTGAGGCAGCTCCAAAACACAATGAAATGGACTCGAGCTGGGATCAGAATTAACCCCTCAGCTTATGATAGCCATAAAAATACATGACTTCCAACTCAGGAATTATAGAAAAGTGGCCTGGGAAAGAAGAAAGCCCACTCCTGGCCTTTTGGGGCTATCGAACCTCTCATGAACTTTCACCTTCTCGAGACTATTAAATGTACCAACTAATAACATTTAAGGTAATTATCCAGGCCTCTAGCCCACTTGAATGAATAACTGACAGACCATGTTTACTGTAACTTGGACATTTTGGCAAATGTTTCCTCCAAAAATGAACAAAGAAAGCCCATCACTGTAATAAAAATAATTTAGAGTTGGTTAATAAAGTGTGAGCTTAGAAGCACAAATAATATCTGGAAATGTGTTTTTGCCATCCTCAGCTTGATGGCTTCCCAGGACTGAAAGACTCTTTCTATGTGATCAAGGGTGATACTATCAAACATTATTTTTTATTTGTATAATAAAAGTATAAGCATTTGTAAGATGTGAATATTCAAGGAAACCAATAAAGGATGCATGGATTCACAGTACCTGGGAGACCAGTGGATTTTAGTGTAATATTGTATGAGATGTTCTTAACATGGATTTAGTTGTCAGGAACCCTTATGAAAACCACTTTTTGTCAGCTTTTGATGTAGAATCAAAAAAGAGTAATCGGCCCTGGCACAGTGGCTGATACCTGTAATCCTAGCACTTGGGAGGCCAAGGCCGGTGGATTGCCTGTGCTCATGGGTTCAAGACCAGCCTGAGCCAGAGCGAGACCTCATCTCTAAAACATAATCAGGTGTTGTGATGGGCACCTATGGTCCTAGCTACTTGGTAGACTGAGGCAAGAAAATCAATTGAGCCCAAGAGTTTGAGGTTACTGTGAGCTATGACACCAAGTCATTCACCAAGGGCAACAAAGTGAGACTCTATCTCAAAAAAAAAAAAAAGAGTAATCACAAGATATTCTGGAACAACCACACTGAAATACTCATATCTATTTTAACATATACGTTTGAAGCTGCAATTTAATCTTATACAGCAACCAAAACATATGTTGCTATAGATTGAATGCAAAACACAGGAGAATCTAGTTAGTTCCAATTAAGCCTGACATTAAAGAGATTTGAGAAGGGTAAAGCAGTTGCATCTTTCTTGCTATTTTTTACTTCTTTTTTATGAAAAATAAATTGGCTGGGTGTGGTGGCTCACATCTATAATCCTAACTCTCTGAGAGGCTGAGGAGGGTGGATCCCTTGAGCTCAGGAGTTTGAGGTCAGCCTGAACAAGAGCGAGATCCAATCTCTACTAAAAACAGAAAACCCAGCTGACCATCTTGGTGAGGGCCTGTGGTCCCAGCTCCTAGGGAGACTGAGGCAAGAGGACCACCTGAGACCAAGAGCATGAGCTTGGTGTGAGCTATGATGATGCCATAGCACTCTTCCCAAGTGTGAGACTCTGTGTCAAAAATATAAATAAATAAACAAATAAATTAATTAGAAAATAAATTGATAATACTATCTTATGGGTGTATTATTGTTCATTTTAATTCATTTATTAGACAAATTATTTATGTATTTAAGTTTGTTTTCAATAAGATAAATATCTTTGTTTTTGCTTCATAATAATTTGTAATAGTGTAAAAGAGATCAGTGATGTGACCATGGGAGGATGACTATTCTGAAGTGTCAGCAGAGGGAACTTTTTGGGCCTGTATCCTTCATCAGAGAAGTCCCTCTTCTGAGACTCATGATGACTTCTGTGAACTAAGCAAACGGGCTGGGAATTCACTGGCAGGAAATCTGGGGGAGTGAAAGAGGAACTATTCCCTCAGCAGCCAGTATTGATCAAATGCTTTGCTATCTGATTAACCTCACGTTCAAGATTGATCTACTTGATAGGTTTTCTACAGTTTTCCATTCCTAAGACATCTTTCGTTTTCAGCCTTTTTCCTCTTAATGAAAGGCAGGCTAATCGCCCTTGTAGCCCTTCAGCTCCATCTCCCCGTCTCCTGCATCAAGGGCAGCTGAGTAGAGAGGGTCCCACAGGGTCCTTCCTCACCTGGGATGCAGTTTGCAGCCCACCTGTGTGGAAATATTTAGCATTCATTTAATTTTCCCAGTTTTTGTGACCTCAGTTTTTTTTTTGCCATGTTTAATATACTTATTAATTCTTGATGGATTTTTTTAAATATGAAAATAATTTTTTATATTTAAATTCATTTTTTCAAAAACTATAAAGAGACTTTGGAAACTCTCTAATTGGACCTCTTTTATTTTTCAGATGAGAAGACTAGAGGCGGGAAAAGTTAGGTAGACTGGACTGACCTTCCAGAGCCCCAACTCCTCAGCTGCAAGATGGCATTTGTGTGAGTTTTCCTGCGGTTCCCAGAGCAAGTACCATAATCTGGGTGGCTCGTCCTAGAGACACATACTGTCTCAGTTGTGGAGGATAAAAGTGTGTGAGCAAGACATTGGCAGGGTCGGTTCCTCCCGAGAGCCAGGAGGAAACGCATATCTCGTGCCTCTCCCCAGGCTCCCGGGGATTTTTCTGGAATATTTGGTGTCCCAGGGATGGTATAACAGACATATCTCTTTATCTCTGCCTCATCTTCATGTGACATCCTCCCTGTGTGACTTTTCGCGTCCAAACCTCCCATTTCTGTAAGGACACCAGAGGTATTCATTGGGTTAAAGGCCCACCTATTCCAGTATGTTCCCTTTTAAGTTAAGTAATTACATCTGCAACCATCTTATTTCCAAATAAGGTCACATCCTGAGGTACTGTGGGTTAGGATTTCAAAATGTGAATTTCAGGAGAATGTAATTCAACCCATAGCAGTAGCATTAAAAATAATGTCAGAGCTTTGAAAGGATAACGGGAGCAAAGGCCCATGGGCACAGCCCTGAAGCATCATCCAAGGTCAGCCATGAGGCCACCCTGTCAGCACCGCTCTGTAAAATGAAGTCGAGACCCAGACGTTGTGTTTTCAGTAGATCAGCGCACACCACACTACAAATCGCTGGGTTGTAGCTGCTACCTGTATGCAGTAGTGTCTTAGGAACCGTAGCCCTCGGGGGCCTAGTGGAAAATAAGGAAATTCTGTCCCTTTTTCAATCATCTGTGATGAACCACTGACAAGAGGGGAAGGAGAGGAGGAATAGATTCTAAGAGACAAGAAAGAGTTAAAAAAGTTTCCTTCAATCTGCTATGAGGTTGCAACAGAGAATCCATGTGGCTCTGGCTTACCTCAAATTAGCAGCAGAACTCCTATCTCAAAGTATTAGTGGAAATGTTAATATGTTTTATATATTCTCTAATATCAGCCATCTGCGTATTTTGACTATGATGTAACCAGCTTTTTTTTTCCTAACATGACACTAAATTTCGTAGTAATGTTGACGCTAAGCTTATCTGGCATGATAGAAATTATTCTCAATTTTTCTACAGCATGGTAAAGGTATGTTTTTCATCAATGAACCTAGAATTCAAACTACCTGTGTAAATCATACCCTATGCCGAGCCCAGCTTAACTCCAGCATGAAGGTATGCGGACTGGTTTGGGAGCCACCTCTTAATTAAAAGGGTAGCTTTATTTCTCAGAAGGCGGAACTGACAGTACCATGTGGCTCAAAGGGTCTGGCCACTTCTCTCGTCCTCCATTCACTTCCTCTCCTGATGTGAAAGCATCTGCTTCTTAAGCCCATTTATTTATTGTCTTTAATGGTCATTTTGCTCAATGCGTTCCATATGCTCATTACACAATGTTTGAAAATGTTCTGTATAAATTCTTTACATATTTTGAATCATCAGTGTTTCTGTATCATGGTTTGGTAGTTTTATGCTCATTTTTAAAAAAGAGCTTATTTTTATTCTTCTTGAAAGAGACTCTTTTTTTCTTAGGGTGATCTAATATTTCCCAAAATAAAGCAGCCAGGGGAAGTATTGTTTTGTTGGGTTTTTTTTCCCCCTCTTGTAAAGTCTCTAGGATCTTTAGTTACAAATATTCCTAAGAGTATTCTTAGGACATGCTGGTTGAAGTTGTGATGAGGAGACCCCAGGTAGGTCATTGTTCAAAGTGGATCGGGACCAGAAAAAGAAGGGTAAAGAAAAGTGAAACTAGTCTGTCTGTGGGGTCCAGGGCCGTGGTGGTCCAGGGCTTGATTCTATGTCACTCACATGAGGAAGCCTTTGGTTCCAGACTTCATCCCAGCCTATGACACATGAACACAGTATCAGAATGAGCTGGTGCCAGCAACATAGAATATCTTTACCCTATGACACATGAACACAGTATCAGAATGAGCTGGTGCCAGCCTCCTCTCTACCACTGTCCCAAAACGTACGATATCTTTAGGAATGATTTCCCATAAAAAAGAGATTTATGTTTAAAAGTTCATCATAGAGAGCCACAGAAAGTAATTTTGATTGTTGGTGTTTGTTTTGATATTTCTATATCAATAAAACCAATGAGGTTGTCATTTTAATTGTTTTTTAAAACTAAACACTTTGTGGCACATTCATGCTACCCCTCTAACCACCTCAAAAATACCTTTAGGTGAAAGTCATGTTTAATACAAATATCCTCACAGGTTGGAAATTTTTTATAGTTAAAATGAGTCAAAATTACAGATAAGATTCCAGGTAAATTATTTAGACCTCTTAAAGACAGCAGGTGTTTCATCAAGGTTAGTTTTTCAGGATAATTACTGTTTGGATAATTGAGAAAAGTAATGATAACCTATTTAGTATACATATTTTTGATCTTTTAAAAATAAAGCAAAAATATGATTGCATAGTTAGGCAAAATTTGTGTCTGTTAAATTCATGATATATTTTTAATCCAAGAAGCATAATATTTAAACGAGTGTTGAAATAAACAAAGCTTGTGACTATCACTCTCTATTTTTTGTCACTAACTTACAGTTAGTTATTCTTCCTTCTGTCCCTCTCTCTTTTTTTAATATATTTCCAAGATGGGATCTTACTCCATCGCCTGGCAGGAGTGCAGTGGTGAGATCACAGCTCACTGTGGCCTCCAAATCCTGGGTTTAAGAGATCCTTCCAGCTCAACCTCTGGAGTACTTGGGATTATCAGTGTGGGCTACCATGCCCAGTTCCACTTCTCTTTCGAATATTCAGTTTTATTTTCACATCTGGTGATTTTTCTAACTGCTCTCATTTGTTTTATCCTCCACACATATTTTTGGTTATACCCAAATGATTACAGAATACTAATTGTAAATAATTAACATTTTTATTTGCCCCTAGTCCTATCTGGCCAGAGGTTCTATCAAGTTGACCATACGTCTCTTCTTCCCCAACCATTCTCCCAAGTCAACAGTTCTCAAAAGAGGCAATATTTCCCTCCTTGGGAACATGTAGCTATATATAAAGATGTTTTCTACTGGCATCTTCCTGGTAGAAGTCCAGGAAACTGCTAATATCCTACAGTGCACACTGATAACCCCTATTACAGAGAATAATCTGCCCCCAAAGTCAATAATGGCAAGAATGAGGCAACTTATCTGAGTGGTTCTAAAATCACATGGCATTAATTTCATCATTCCTCATTACTACTGTAATTTCTCTTCTTCTTCCATGATTGACTCAAAATTGATATTTTATAGGGAGTGGACTTCTCAACAATTCAAGAAAATAAAAAAACGTATACTCTAGACCAGTGATTTTTAACCAGTGAGCCACAGCACACCAGTGTGCCCCAGGGGATCTCAGGTGTGCTGCAAAAATGTTTAAAAGAGTCCAAAGCACAGTCAGCACCACGTTGTTTTTGTTGCTCTTGTTTTTGACCAACATAAGTGTGCACAAAAGTTTAACTTTTGATTTAAGGGTGACTTGAGATAAAAAAAAGTTGAAAAACATTGCTATAGACAATTGTCTATACATTATATATGAATATTCTAAGTGTATCCTTAAAAATATACAATTTTGGGTGGTGCCTGTGGCTCAAAGGAGTAGGGTGCCTTATGTCAGAGGTGGTGGGTTCAAACCTAGCCCTGGCCAAAACTTCAAAAACAAAAAAGACTAAATAAATAAATTTGGATTTCCTTTAAAAAAATAAAAATATACAATTTTTATTTTATTTTTTTATTTCAAATTAATATGAGGAAACAAATTTTTAGGTTACGTTGTTCTCCTTTCCAAGGTAAAGTTCAAGTTGTAGGAGAGATCTTAGCTGACAGCAATTTCCTTTCATTTTGAACTCTGTTATGCCATGTGCTTTTAAGATCACTATGTTCATTATTTTTCAATTGATTATTTATAAAAGTATTTAAAAATACGTAATAAGAAATATTAGTAAAAACTCTTGCTCATTTCATGGTTATTTCAACCATTTTATTTTATTACAAAATGCACAATTATGAGTGTATAGATGTTAGAAAAAATAAGATTTAATATATGTTGTGTAGCATTGGTGATGATGAGGGTGAGGAGGAAGGGAGGACTATGGTGACAAGTCATCCTGTCTACCTTGTTCAGTTATCCTGTTAACCCACTCCCTATAACTAATTTAATTTTGTGCATTGTGTTAGGCACAGTGGTGAGAACTTTACTTAGATTGTTAGTGCAGTTAAATTTGGGGGGGTTGAATGATGTCAGTGTAAGTTTCCATAGATTGGCGATTCTCCCAGCTTCCTTGCTAGGGTGAGAGATAATGGGCATTCAATTAATATTGGTTGGGTGAATAAATACCTAATCAACTTAATCTCTTTCAAGGATTTAGAATATATCAATAACTGGCTGTTTGTTTTCTGAGTCACTAAGTTCTATGTAGAAACCAGGCAATCTTATTCATAACTTACTCTAATAATGCAGTGCCTGAAAAATATAAATTTCATAAACAACAATTTTAAATGAATACATGATGAATATTTGAACCAATGATTTTACACTTATACCATTTCACAGTAACAATATAACTGAGACCAAAAATTACCATTGGACAATCTACTTCCTAGGGATTAACTAAAAAATTAATGAAAAAGAATATACATCATCCAGAAAAGGGCTTATCACAACTATGTACCTTTCCTTAATCACATTTTTTTTTTTTTTAAGACAGAATCTCACTCTATTGCTCAGGTTAGATTGCCATGGCCTTAGCCTAGCTGACAGCAACCTCAAACCTCAGGTCTCAAGGGATCCTCCTGCTTCAGTCTCCCAAGTAGCTAGGACTAAAGGCACCCACTACGACATCGCACTAATTTTTCTATTTTTAGTAGAAATGGATTCCTGCTCTTGCTTGAGCTGATCTTGAAGCTAAAGGGATCTTCTCACCTCAGCCTCACCGAGTTCTAGAATTAAAGGTGCGAGTCACCACCGCTGGCCAGTATTTATTCTTCTTGACAGTTTTAATATCTATCTACTTACCTACAGATATCTGTTAGTCTATCTATCTATGTATCTATCTATCTATCACTTTCTACACTGGTAACATAAAATTGATATGAGTTTCTGCGTCCCAATTCAATAATATTTATCATCAATGCTTGATCTCTTTTTCGGGTAAAGTAGAAGTACCATGAAATTGAATAAACACCAGGTATCATCATCTATCACAAGGAGAGTTAAATGTCTTTTCTCTTTGCTTGTTAAAGAAACTAGTCTCCATCAACAATTTCTTGTTATTATCCACCATCTGTGAAATGGCTTTACATAATTTCTTACATACCATGTCTTTGATAGGCCTTATTTTTGATACATAGAAAGTAAAATTAAGCTATTACATGAGCTCCATTACAAAGGAGACTTGGAGTACAGTAGATTTAACTTTTCCTTTTCACAAACCTGACCAGGCAGCTGCTGGAAGGCTTACTTAGAAACCTTTGTTTAGAATGAAATTTGGGATGATGGTGCCTCAGTTCTTGATGATAAAATGTGCTATATGATCAATGGGAAAGGAAGTGTTTCCCAGGCTTGTCTTAGATACAGTAAGGACTTAAAGAATATGAGATAATTTAAAATGATAGATAATCATTTTATGCTACTGAATTTTAAATCAACACCTGGGTTAGGCATGGTGAGTAGAATATGAAGCCAAATAGATTCATTCGCGGAAACTGTAGCTTTTGCCTTTAATATTCATAAAGTTTTCACATTAAAGCTGTACAATGTGTTGTATCACAGGTGGCACTTGAGAAAATTATATCATTTAATGACAAACCAGCAGGTGTGTGACTATTAGCCTGCCAAATAAGGGTGGACACAAGTGTGATACTAATTGCCCAAAGGAAAAAACAGCAAAATATATATTCAAGATGGATATATTAAAATCTGTTACAGAGGGAAAAATAACGGCAATCCTATTGTTCTAGCAATTAAATGTCAGAAAAATCAGTTATGTTAAAAAACAAGTGAAAAAATTACACTAACAAAGGAAAAATATCAACATTCATTAACGCAAACGAAACATACAAATCCTAAGTGTTTGGCTGTATTAATTCTGGAAATTATTTATACCCATGCAACTGAAACTCAAAGAAAGGCACTGATGATTCCATTACCACTGAGTTCTCTGGTGCCTTGGCCCAACTACTCCAGGGAAACACTTTGATTCTCATTACTATTGTGCCAGTTCAGGGATAATAGTAATGCCAGTGCATCACCCTGCTATTGTTTGTGTCCATTTCTCTGTTGATGTGACCTTATCAGGTGCATCCATGCTGTTTCGTGATGCACCTACTAAGTGCACCTAATTGTTATTGCTGACAAGTAATTCATTGCGTGCATCACCCACAGTGTGTGTGTTTTATCTTTTCTTCTATGGTTAGACAGTTGGTTTATTTCTGGATGGTAGAATTTGACTGATGATAACTAATATGTGTGACGCTGATTTTCTTTTTATTGGTGATAATATCACATATCCAAATCTTTTGACCATCTGAGTTCTACAACAATTTTGAGCCAAAATTTACATAACAAAAACTGAACCATTTTAAAATTTATAATTTAGTGGTAGGTAGTACATTTGCAATACTTTATAACCACTGCTTCTCTCTCGTGCTGAAACATTCCCATTTCTGCACATTAAAACCCTTTCCCAGGAAGAAATATCTTCTCACACTCTATCCCCCTAAAATTTAATGACCATGGATCTGTCTTCTGTCTCTCTGAATTTATCTACTCTGAGTCTTTCACACAAATGGAATTATCGGATATATGAATTCTTGTGACTAATTTTCTTAGCGTAATGTTTGAAGATTCATTCACGTTGTAGTATACCTCATTCCTTTTTGTGGTTAAATAATATTCCATTACATTCATCTACAACAATTTGCCCGTTCATCCGTTCATACAGCCTTGAGATATTTCTAATTTGTGGCTTTTGTCAATTGTATTGCAAATAGCATTTGGGTACGTATGCTTCTGTTCAATTATTAAGGATATATACCTACTGAGATGTGGAATTTGGTGTTCATGTTTCTATGTTTAACTTTTTAGTGTATTATATTTTTAATTTTTTTGAAAATATTTTTATAAAATTAAAATCATAACTGTATACACTTAAGGAGTAGGATATGATTTGATAAACAGTATGGAATTCTTAAATCACACTGGTTAACATAGCCATCATATCATGTACTCATTTTTTTGTGGTAAGTCATTTAAAACTTGCTCTTAGTTATTTCGAAATATACTCTTGCGGTGTTAATTGTTGATTTATAGGAGGTCCTTATGCATTTGTATATAGGTCCTTGATCAAATAACCTGCAAATACATTTTCCAGCCTGTAGTTTAATTGTATCATTCTATTAGTACATATTTTGAACTTGGTCATTCTTCTTCATTGAGAAAGCCTTTTTTCTGACAGGTGACTTGAGCAAGGAAGGCTTTACAAATCGCATTGTGCTAAAAGAAGTAAGGTAATGACAGTCAAGACGCTGGGTGAAGTGATTATGGATTCCCTGGTTCAGATTGGCTCAAGTGCAGAGTGGGAGACAGCTGTTTTCTTTTCTTTCTTTCTCTTTATCTTTCTTTCTTTCCTTTTTTTTTTTTTTTTTTTTGTGGGTCAGTAACATTTGTGGTGATTTTTCTTTTTAAATCATTTCTTATCATGGTTGTGGGCACTGTTTCTCTGAGCTTCACTTTAGGTCCTTGTTGTCCATACCCTCTCCCCAGACTCTCTATAAGTTTTCAAATGTCTTTATAATAAACTCCATAGCTGTATAATCCAGATTAAGTGAATGCTCCTTGCAACAGGAACACTGACTCATATACCAACTGTAGACATCAAACTTTGTATTGTCAATTTGATGGGTGAAGTCAGTATTACTCAATGTTGATCAATTTTGATATTACCAGTTCTGAAACAGGTCATTTTTTCACATTTAATTGGCATTTTTTAAATTGTTTTATAAATTGTATATCATTTGCCTATTTGACAAAGAGATTTCTTCATTTTTGTTTTAAAGTATGGAAATATATGACTTTATACTTCCTTCTACCAGTTAATCTGCTAATTTTTGTACTTCACATTGGTTTAGTTAGAGCTTATTTAGATATGGAGCAGGAAAAAGAGCTGATTGTGAAGTTAAATCTACCCTATACTATGACTGAAGCAAAGCCTAATTGCAATTACCTTCTCAGAGTTGGTGGTTCCCCGCTACCATCTCAGAATGAGCTATTCCTTTCTTTAGAAGCATTGTAGCACCTTCTCAGAACCACTGTGGTTCTCCTTGCTATAAAATAATTCAGGATTTTTGAAGGTCTCAGCAGACTGTTTGGCCACATTTGGGCTCCTCCACAGACACGGGCAGCTGCAGAACCCCACCACCAAGGAGGCTGCCCCTGCCTGCTTTCACAGTGTGAAATCTGAATTCTAGAATATTGCAAGCTTCATGCACAGCTTATTTCTTGTTTCATCTCAGCATCTAGCAGAGTGCCTGACACAGTAGACACAGAATAAATTCTGGCTCAGTAAATGAATAAAGGAAAGAATGAATGGGCTAATTGAGCATTGCATAATAACATTTCAGTCATAATTAGAACTATAGAGAGAAAATGAAACAGCACTAAGTAACCAAGAATTCCCCCCCCCCACACACACACACTGCCCTTAAGCCCTTCCCGGTGCGGGCAGTTCCAGTGGGCTTGCATGGAGTGGAGGTGCAGAGCAGCAGATGAGCTGCCCCCCGACCCCCCACCCCCCATGCATGTTGGTTACTCCAGCTCAGGGCAGCTGTGTGGAGAAGAAGGGAGAGGTGGGTGCAGGGCTGGTAGCCAAACTGACTTGACTGAACTGAGTCCATTTGCTGATTTTCAGGACCTCACCAATGTTTTCCATGAGTACATCCTACAGATCATCTGTACTTATCTTGTAGCTTGGTCTTGAGTACATTAGCCAGTGGAAAAGATAATCAGGAAGTATTTTGCCTTTACGCTCCTAGTACAGGTCTGGTTGTTCATGGTAGGCACTAAATAAAGTTCATCTTGGATAACCAATTCTTAGTTAGAATTTTGTTTTGGTTACAAAATTTCTTAATCACAGAAGATCTCCTATGTTTAGTATGTGTCCATCTGAAACAATCTTGCTTTGACCCCTACAAAACAATTTCTCTGCCCTGTCCTTTTATAATTGTACATTTTGATGCTTGTTATATGAATTCCTTTTTGTATCTGTTAATCAAAAGTATCTCTAAGACCTCAATGCTGTTTTCTATCTGCTCTGACCATTTTACCTCATCTGTGATTTCCAAAATCTTTACTCTTACATTCTTTCTTCTTTAAAAGTCATACTCTCTGATTGCCTTTAAATAACTGTAAACTAGGATGGTGCCTGTGGTTCAGTGAGTAGGGCACCAGCCCCATATGCCGAGGGTGGCGGGTTAGAACCTGGCCCTGTCCAACCTGCAACAAAAAAATAGCCGGACATTCTGGTAGGCACCTATAGTCCCAGCTAATCAGGAGGCTGAGGCAAGAGAATTGCCTAAGCCCAGGAGTTGGAGGTTGCTGTGAGCTGTGATGCCACAGCATTCTACCAAGGGCAATAAGGTGAAACTCTATCTCTAAAAATAATAATAATAATAATAATAATAATAATAACTCTAACTTAGAGGTATGAAAGACATATGAAGACTGATTGTTCATTCCAATGACTATAAATACAAAATGAATAAATAGTAGACAAACTTCCGAGGATATCCATTAGATGTATTTGCAATTCCCTAAGTTGCTTTTGCATTTCAATGTTCTTAACGTGACTCTAAAACTACACTCTCAGAGCATAATATACCTTGTATAAGGCAAAAATAAATAGATTAAAAAGGCTCAACATGTATAAATTTATTCTGAATCAATGTAGTTATAACTAAATATGTGTAAATTTTCACAACCTATATACTATTGGCAGAGAATAAAGTGAGATCATATGATCACTGAAAAATTATATTCATCTAATGGGAAAAGAAAACAATGATTTTGGATGCTAATATTGGTATCTTGGTGTCTGCTTGTCTTGAAAGGTGAAAGATGGCTAGCATGCAAGGTGAGGCTTTTGTTTACTCAGGACAAACAGGACATCCCCATTCTCCTTGTGTCTGATCTTAACTTGCCCTTTTGGAAAAATATTAGTACCAAGGGAAAGAAATTGCACTGTGTTTTCCTGTGGAAAATGGGGTAGTAGCACACCCAAGACTCTTGAAATTGGATTTCCATATTCAGAAATGGTGTCTCATCTGCTAGATATGGTGGAGTTAGAGCATCCCGGGCAGGTGATGGAGCTCAGTCTCACTGCTGCTCCTTTTCAGGCTGTGTGAAGTAGGGAAAATCAGCAGGTCTGTCCCCTCGTTGCTAATCAGAATGAAAGAGAAGGCTTCCTTTCTCCATTTCAAGTAACACCATTCTAGGGCTGCTGAATAAATCCTTTATTGTTAACATTCAATGGAGGAGGAATTCAATTCCATACTATCAAGAGGGAGTCAAGGACATTGTAATTGATACTCAGAAAAAACGAGGTAACCTATTTTCACAGGAAAGGTCATGAGAATGACAAAAAGGACTTGAAAACTAACTCAGATACTGAAAACAGCAGCCACACAATTAGATGGTATTAAAGCTTATCCTGTTCCTGTTTTTTCTTTTACAAGAAAAAGTGGTACTACTAAGGAGTTCTGATATATAGCAATTCAAATTCTAAGAATGAAAGGAATGTTATATTTTAGAAAAGATAAAGAATATGTCTTTGTACTTTTTTTTTCTGAAAGGGAAATTAGTAGACCCGTTTTCAATAGTCAAAAAACCCAAATAATCTAGTGTTATATAACATGAATGTGTGTTATAGAAAACCAAAAACATTTAGATGCATAAATAACATGAACTTTATACAAATTTCCATGCAGTCCATGTATGTATTAGATGTTCAAGTCATACTAGTAAGATATCACCATTGTCTTCTACCTAAATCTAAAAAGAGGAGCAAGCAGACAGCCCTCAGAATGGGAGAAGATATTTGCTAGTTATGTCTCTGACAAAGGCTTAATAACCAGAATCCACAGAGAACTCAAATGTATTAGCAAGAAGAGAGCAAGTGATCCCATCTCAGGGTGGGCAAGGTACTTGAAGAGAAACTGCTCTGAAGAAGACAGACACATGGCCTACAGATATATGAAAAAATGCTCACCATCCTTAATCATCAGAGAAATGTAAATCAAAACTACTTGGAGATATCATCTAACCCCAGTATGATTAACCCATATCACAAAACCCCAAAATCAGAGATGCTGGTGTGATGTGGAGAAAAGGGAACACTTCTACACTGCTGGTGGGATTGCAAACTAATATGTTCCTTTTGGAAAGACATGGAGAACACTTAGAGAACTAAAAATAGACCTGCCATTTGATCCTATAATTCCTCTTCTTGGCATATATCCAGAAGATCAAAAATCACACTACAATAAAGATATTTGTATCAGAATGCTCATTGTGGCCCAATTCATAATTGCTAGATCATGGAAGAAGCCCAAGTGCCCATCAACCCATGAATGGATCAATAAATTGTGGTATATGTACATCATGGAATACTATGCAGCCATTAAGAAAGATAGAGACTTTACCTCCTTCATGTTTACATGGATGGAGCTGGAACATATTCTTCT